>QFET01000555.1:0-62815 GCA_003316355.1 Tuber calosporum | reverse complement strand
ACCTCACAATCGTGAGTCATGAAACAATAAATCAAATCAAACATCATAATCATAAATGGTCTCACAAATCGTGAGTCATGTAAAACGTTCCCTATTGCTAAGTCACGATTTGTGACATGTATCGTGACTGCACGATTTGATAGTTGTCTCCTTTCACTAGAGGTCGGTCAATTGAAGCCCTGCTTTTAATACTACATACATCAGTGCCATCTCTTTGGCTGAGTTCTGTTTACCTACTATACCTAATGGGCCTCTCTAGCTATATGACAAATATGGCCTTTTGGTTAAAGTGATTAAAAACCAGTATAGTTACAGTCAACATATCCCACCTACCAGAAAAGCAGTTTAAATGTAAAGGGACAAAATGGTGTCTGAACCAATACATAAAGGCTGCTCCACCATAGGGAAGCAGTATACCTATACTCTGCCAAGTTGTCTATTAGAGTCTTTACCCTAATTAGAACAATGTGATAATCATAGGGAGTGTAGGTAATCATTTATGATTCTGATTGCATATAAAAGATATATTACAAGACTGTTACAGAATACCAATAACCACCATGGGACAATCTTTGTAGACAATTATCATGGCACCTTGGTATTTGAGGAAACTATTAGCAAGTTTGAAAAATTACTGCTGTTGTTTAAATAGCCAAACTAGCATTAGGGTCTCTAACTTGGTGGAGTGTGATACCAGCAGGGAAAGAAGAGCTCTGATTAATCTCTACTCTGTGATGTGTAGTGAATTTTATGGATCTAACAGAACTTACTTCCAAGGCAATATAGAGTATTTGTGGAAAGTTATATAGTAATTATGAAATATAGATATAGTTTTCAAACAGTCTGATATCTGTAATAAATTTTGAGCTATGTTCTAAGACTTACATTTCTTCAGCCAACCGAGTAGAAAACCTATTAATGAGTTAAGTTTTATCCTGAAAAATCATTATTATTTGAGTGTGGTTTTCTAGAACCTACATATTGGCCTCCAATAACAAAATATTTATTTTAGCATAGCCAGATAGCTAGCATTCTAGAGCACACTTTAAAAGGCTTAGAAAATCTTTACAACCACCAAGGACCTCTGTAGCTTGATTTATATAAGAAAATATAAAATATCTGAAAACTTGTTTTTTCTAATAGATAAATATTAGGGCTGCCTGGCTATCAGTAGAGCTTTGTTTTATGTCAAGATGACTTATAGTTGTTATGGAGTGAGTTCTTAGAGCAAGGATGATTTTTTCATTGAATAGTGTTGCATGAGGAACACCTTTTTTCCACATGAAATCACTAACCAAATTTCTTATAATAAGTCTCCTGTTAGCTATGATTTAGTAAAATTAATCAGAATAGAGGGCTTAGCTAAAGAATTACCATTAAGTGTGTAACAAAGATTTTATATTCGGAAGAGTAGCATTGAGGAAGTTCTAATATGTAATACTGTACTTGAATAACTTCCACCTATAGGTATTAAGAGAGAGAGACAATTGGATATATTCCGTAGGTATGGCTTTTATACCTGTTCTGAAGTTTGCTCAACTTGGCAATATACAAGCCAACTGCAAAAACAATAAACTATGCAAAAGTAGCCTATACATGAAGAACATAAGGTAGCTCTAATATGCCAATATCATCTTCAGATGCTGCTGGCTAAAGTACTGCACCCTTCAAGACTCTGACTTCAAGCAAAAGCAATAAACACTTCTTTCAGAATCTTGACTCTACAACTACGAACAATAATAATAGAGCTACAGGTTCTGAAGACAGGGGTCAAACCTATCTGATAAGTAATCAACTACTAGATCATCAATCAATTGAGGAACAATTCCCAATATTAAAAATGTTTGGTTGACCTTTAGGCTCCAAGAATAAATATAAAAGGATATATAGGTAAATAGCATATTTTTTCCAATTTAAAGTCAAACATGTATAACCTGCATATAAAATAAAATTTTAAAGAAACTAGTTTATTTTTTAATATTTCTTTCATGGAGGAGTAGTTATTCTAGAGTAGAGAAAAGGAAAAATGCATTTATCTCAAGATTGATTTTCTCTCGTTGCTATCCTTTAAACCTGTTTTCCCAGCTACAACCACAAAAGCCAATATATACGTTCTAACAAAACCGCACTCTTTTAAACCTACCTTGCCAACCTCCATCTTCTTTAAACATGCGTACTCAACCAGGTTAACTGGACTAGAGAATCTACTCCCCTTAACATGACTATCAGTTTTGTTAGTCCAATGGCAATTGGCAATAGAGTAATTGTAAGCCAAGATTCTGCTTGAATCTAGTTACTGACTAATTCAATACTAGGCTGCCTGACTCAACTTGATATCAGCTTTCCAATAGTGAATTAGATATTTACCACTTATCATAACCTATCTAGGTATCTTCAGAAATACAAGTTTAGATTATTAGTCCTGTATTTGTATTTAAAAAGGGAATACTTTGAAGCTATATTCGTTTAATATATGTTCTACAATCTATTGATTACTTTAAAGCTAAAATCTAGCTTCTATTGGCCTTGGAAAGGTATATGGAATATCTATCCAACCTAAGGACTGGAAGTGCTATAACCTATTACAGAGGTTACCTGATTAGCAGTAGAGTCCTGATCTATTACTAACATATATCTAGATTTCGCTAATATTTGATCTACAATCTTTCCAATACTCCTGGATCCGAATATTTCTGATATCAGTTTTTCAATCCTATATTGATTGTCTACTCCTGCATAGAACATAATTTACTGTTATCATCTCTTCCTATAAACTATTCATCTATATTATCCACAATTTAGATATGAAGATATATCTATAAAGTTACACCATGTGAAAAATATTTATATCATCCAAAATGTAATGCAATGACGAAAACTATTATTAATTGGGAACTAGTAGAGGCTGTCCCCACTTGCTTACATAGAAGTAGGTAGTATGTACTATTATGCAAAATAGAATTAGATTTTGTCATACTGGTGTCTTGTGAGTCCTATAGTACAGTCCGTTTTATCCTCATTTCTAGTAGTTAAGTAGTTATCTCCTGATGCGATTTTACTTAACTTTCATGTCCTTCATAAGGCTAAATACACTGACCCTGAGCCCATTTAGGATTTAAGGAAATATTGTTTTAGCTGCTTCACTGTCTCATCTCCCACTGACTGTTAATTACCAGGTACCCTACAACTTTAACTATACAGCTACTGGCTTACTGACATATCCATACCTCATCTCCTGACCTTATGGTTCACGATTATCTCTCAGCAAATATTGGCTGTATTTCCACTGATTTATATTCCTGAATTACTTATTTCATGCTCTTAATCCAGCCATATATCTACAGGAACAAATTCTATTTTTGTACATATACTTGCTCTCACTGGTTGCCGACTATTTTGGTACAACTCTTGATCCAAGAGGGTTATGTTGGTCTTTAGTATTGAAATTTCTGCTTGCTTGCAAACATTTTTCATACTTGGGGATAAATAACCTTTGAGATTAATAGTTGTTCCTCTACCATAAATCACATTTCAAACAGATTTATTTATCATAATAAAACTCTCTTCATTGCTAAGTCAATATAAATTATTTGTTGTTTATAATCTCACACTGAGGTTTCTATTCGTACAAGATTATTTTCTAATATACAAACCTCTTCCTATAATTTCCCTAAAAAGATATATACTTTTAATCTATTCAATCCCCCGTTCCTGCTCTTTTAAATACCAGTTTCTATGATTGATAGCAAACTTATATCTCATCTCATGTTTCTGTAAATCAATAGAATATATCTTCAATATTAATCATTTATAAATATCCTATCTTGCAATACTATTCCAAGGTAATTGTTCCAATACCTTTCATGCTACCTCCTCGGCAATAATAGTAAAATGTATTCAACAGTGGGTTCCATTCAATCTGGCCAGTGCTACGACCTTCAATTATTTACCTCTATTCATTTCAATATCCCTGCCAACTAGGTTTTCCTTGTGTAATAATATGGTTGGACGCTTCTATATTTGCCTTACAGGTTATCCTTCCAAGCTCTGGTCTTTGGTGATTTGCTCACATAGCCATACTGCTCAAACTCTCAATGCGTGTATCAGCATAGCTGTTGGTGCTAACTTCTCCTGTTTTAACTATAAGTATAAGTATTGTTGCTCATATAGTGGATGGTTTTCTGCTTGTTTTTTTGGTTTCCTCCTTTAAGCCTTCCAAGCTTCCTCAGAAATCGGCCTCAAAACCAACCAGAGCCCATTTGCATGGACTTTTTACTGGCCACCCACTTCCACATTTTCAGATTATTTTCACAGCCGTAACTCATTTTACCACAAATATTGTATCATTCTGTAACACGGGCCCCATATAATATTCCTTGGACTCAGAATACTTTTACATCACTTCAAGCAACTTCCCCTCTCACTCAGCTCTCATGTCATTGAATAATCACTTCCGTTACACACACCATCTGGCTCTCCATTCTAATTATATCAGCCTTTAGAATCCTTCGACTCACTAATAATCCGTATCATACCGAATCCCTCTCACAATTCAACCTCGGGTCAGGACATCCAAATGCCCTCACCTGGATTGGAGGGTACAAAAACTTCAAATATAGACCTCTATTGCCCCTGCTTGAAGGAGGGAGAGGCTGCTCAGGTAGAGCCCTAGCCCTGAAGGGCAAAGGCCACTTGTTGAAATATACGTTTCCTTATCCTACTAATCATATGACTATGTCGGTCATGTGACATGGTCATGTGATCTTCAAGAAGTATGTAGTGGATTCTAGCATGTACTGGGCATTTCTTTAAGAGTACTATTCGTGTAACCACTAAAGGGTATATAAAGGAGACAACCTGCCCTTCGCTTAGGATAAGCACGCAACTCAGAATATATTTTATCTTAGTATAACTATACTGTGAGCTTTGACTACCAACTCTAATTACAAGAGCAAGTGTCATTCATCGCATATAATTTCAGGTTATGAGCCCAGGTTTGCAAGCACTCCGCAAATCTTACATCAAACACCACTAAGATATTATCTATACTGAGCACCTCGTCACCGTTACCCCTCTTTACATACCCTTAATCCCATATTACTAAAACATCACATACAATGTCTTTATCCTCCAGCTCCGGAATCTCAATGTCTGCCAAAGACTACCCTAAGCTTCATGGACAAGAAGACTACAGAACCTGGGCTGATGCCTGGCAATGTGTTTTCCAAATCTTTGAAATATGGGATATAGTCAATGGCACGACATAGAAATCCGAAGAAGCAGACGAAAGAGAAGAAAAAGACGAAGGAAAAGACGACGAATCAACCACCACAGTATCAGTAACCGACTGGGAACGCAAAAATAATCAAGCAAGATTTTCCGTATACCAATCCGTAGACAAAGCTTTTCACACCGACATATCAGCACACCCAACCAGTCAAGGAGTCTGGCAAGGGTTCAAAGATCAATTCGACAAAGATGCCCCTACTACCAACATGATGCTTCTTACTGACCTAGTCATGCTTCGTTTGAAGCAAGGACAAAAATTATCCAACCACATCGCACGCTTCGAATCTGCCTGGAACAGACTGTCACAACGATGCACATCGACACCAGACGACGCAGATGAATTTCAAAAAATTATATTCACCGTCACTCGATCCGAAGTCATGAAAGGTTCATACTTCATGATATCGGTACGCGAGATACATCCCGAGCTGTGCGACAGGCTTGCCGCACGACAGGAAGAACGGTATGTAGACATAAGAAACTTCTTTGTCAGCAGAGAAGCACAAAAAGGAGAAAAGGTAGAAGAAGAAAAAGTGCTATCGGTACCATTCAAGAAGAACATTCGAGAATGTACCTACTGCAAGGCAAGGGGAAAGAGATGGGACAATCATGTTACTGCCAAATGCAATAACATGAAAAGAGACAATGCAAAGAAAGGAAAAACAAGTACCGCCGCTGCAACAGATGCAACTGTCATGGTGTTGATGGCGAGAGATACCCCACCAGCAAACATCATACGAGAGTGGCTCTGCGACTCAGGAGCCTCAAGTCATATATCACCAAACCAAGGTGACTTTCTAGATATGAACCCCACAAGTGACACCATAGTAACAGCAGACGCCAGTATCCATCGAGCTACCAGCAAAGGAGACGAACAACTACAGGTTCTTTTGCTGGGTGGATCCAAACATACAGTCGTACTCCGATCCACACTGTATGTACCTGAATTTAGATATTCCTTGGTCTCAGAGTCTCGATTGGACGATGCAGGAGTTGAAATAAACGTCAAAGGAGGAAAAAGGGATTACAAAAGAGGAGGAAAATGTTTCATGGCGGCAAAGAAGGAAAATAGACTGTGGCATGTTTTATTATATAATGATTTTTCTTTTATTACACCGTACGAAAAGTTCCATCAGAGTGTTTGACATCCAAGTGTAATCAAGGACTGTGTCAAAGACTCGTCTCCCATCACTCCACCCAAGGATTTCGAATGCGATACCTGCAAAACGCAAAAATCAACGTATTGTCACCACCTTCAATTGGTATTAAGACTACCAAACCATTCGAGAAGGTTCATTTTGACCTCAGCGGACCAATATTGGAAAAAAGGCTAGGACAAAATGAATATCATATGACATTTGTCGATGATTATTCATGATATTGCTGGATATACCTTCTACGAATTATGAACGGAGCTGCAACTGCAATCAAACACTTCTGGGAACTGGAACAAACACAATTTGAAACGAGGATCAAAAGATTTCATAAAGGTAATGGAACTGAGTACATTAACCAGGAAGTGAGAGATTTTTTCAACAAGAATGGAGTAATGCATACCACATCACCACCTCACTATCCTGAACTAAACGGAGTCGCCGAATGGATAAATCGAACTCTTACTACAATAGTAAGATGTATGTTACCATCCAACAAGAAATTCTCATAGGGAGAAGCATATTCAACTGCTGTTTACCTTTACAATAGACGATGGCATAAAACAATCGAAACAACACCGTTCGAAAGACTAGATAAAATGAAACCAACTATCGACCACTTGCATCCATGGTATACATCAGCAAGGATACATATACCCTCTGAAAAACGAGGCAAATTGGATCCAACACCAGAAAAAGGTTACTTAGTAGGCTACACTTCAAAACCTACTGTGTATCGATTCTATGTACCTGGAAGACGCACAGTAACCGAAGCCAAGGATGTCAAGTTTCAGAAGATTAACAGAGTTTCATTCGAATATCATCACACCCCGGCAACAACAAAATTATCCGAAAACGTTCAACCTCTACCTCAACAAACACCAACAACACCTCATAAAGAACAAACCATTCCAGGCTCCTTCGAGGATACACCAACAACCATCTAGAAATATCCTCGAACAGGAACGATTCATCCAAATGTCACTGTTCGCAAAAAACGACAACCTAAATTGACCAAAAAAGGATAAGAACTCCTTCAAACACGTGTCAACAAGGAAATCAAAGTCCTTCACAAAAAACTCGCCAAGCCAGAGAATGATATGGAAAAATGTGATCAAATCCGACAGTAAATACAGCAACGCGAAGAGTTACTCTCACAGTTTCAACTCCATACTGCCGGATTGATGTATCATATACCAGATCCTACCTCCTACAAGGAAGCTATGGCATCGACAGAAAGAGACGAATAGATCAAAGCTCTGGATGAAGAAATGAAGGTGTTGGAAAAGAGGGAAGTAGGGGAAATCGTGGACAAACCAACAAATAAGAAGGTAATCAAAGGAATATGGGTTTACAAGGCAAAAGTGAAACAAGATGGAAGTATCGAACAAGAAAAAAAAAATGAAGATACTGAATTAAGGTTTCAGTCAAATACCGAGAGAAGACTGCGAAGAAGTCTATGCACCGGTCGCGAGATTTGAATTCCTACGAGTATTACTGAGTATAGCGGTTCACCGGAACAACACTATACAACACCTCGATATCAAAAGCGCTTTCCTTTACGGAGACATCGATACGGAAACATATCTCGAAATGCCTGAAGGATATAGATTACCAGGAAAGGTGTGGAAGCTAAAGAAAGCAATATACAGACTAAAGCAATCCCCACGACTCTGGTATCAACAATTGATAAAAACCCTCACATCCTTCAATCTTACGGTCACCGATTTCGACCCATGTATTCTCACCTTGGAAGACTTATTTTGTTGCATATACGTGGATGATATTCTAATAACAGGAAAATCCAAACTGGTTAAACAATGCACGGAACACCTCGAATCCCATTTCCAGCGCACCAATTCAGGAGAAGCGTTACTTCTACTAGGAATGCAAATCAACCGAACCGATAAAGGTATCAATCTATGCCAGGAAAGATACATCAACGAGTTAATCGAACCATTTGATATGAAGGACACCAAAACAATAGCAACTCCAATTGAAACAAATTCTCAACTGTCAAAGGCCAAAGAAGAAGACGATCGATGCAATCAAACGACATACCAATCCTTAATTAGATCACTTATGTATGCTGCAATTGCAATACGACCTGATATTATACACTCTGTCGCCTTTCTCAGTCAATTTTCATCCGACCCAACCAACACACATCTTTCCACTGCCAAAAGAGTCCTCTGATACCTTAAAGGAACAACGACAAAAGGATTCAATTACGTCAAAAGTAACGACAAGCCTCCCCTACAGCTATATAGTGAGAGCTCATTCACATCGAACATCGAAGATCGAAAATCGTTCACCGGATTAATAGCACAAATCTAAGGAAACACAGTTATATGGAGATCAAAGAAACAGTCAACGGTTGCACTCTCCACCACTGAAGCCGAATACGTAGCATTATGCTTCGCAGCACGACAAAGCATTTGGATTGGCCTTGGACTGTCACACATGGGTATCGATATGACACCCATTATCTATTGCGACAGCACTGCAGCTATCAAGCTTACCGAAAACAGCGGAGTATCGGATTGAACGAAACACATCGATGTCAAACATCACTATACACGAGAGTTACGGGAAGCAGGGAAGATTCAGATTGAAGCGATAGGAACTGAGGAAAATTTAACAGATATTTGTACGAAGGGTTTGACCAGGGTATTGTTTGAGGTTTTTTCAGTTATGTTAGGAATGGAATCATAAGGGAAGTGTTGAAATGTACGTTTCCTTATCCTACCAATCATATGACTATGTCGGTCATGTGACATAGTCATGTGATCTTCAAGAAGTATGTAGTGGATTCTAGCATGTTCTGGGCATTTCTTTAAGTGTACTATTCGTGTAACCATAAAAGGGTATATAAAGGAGACAACCTGCCCTTCGCTTAGGATAAGCACGCTACTCAGAATATATTTTATCTTAGTATAACTATACTGTGAGCTTTGACTACCAACTCTAATTACAAGAGCAAGTGTCATTCATCGCATATAATTGCACCACTCCAACGTCCCAGCGCACAAGGTTCAATTGTCTTGAAAAACCGCGTTATCAGTGGAAATAGTTGCACCAGCCCGCGATTAGTTTCATTTGGCACGTGAACAGAATTGAGAAAGCCGTTGCATAAGGTAACACAGACCCGAAAGGCTCAAGCTCTACAATGTCAAGAGCTCTATAAACCCTGAGATGATAGGCTGGCTGGGGATACCGATACAGACGGGTTTTTGGGCTGTTCAAGTTCCTTGCCGCGTGGCAGGTTGCTGTAGTCTTTTATGCTTCGGATGATTCATAAACCTTCGTGATTGGCACCTATACTGCCTCCTCCTACCGTATCACAGCCTCTAACACTGCCTATTCTCCGGCGTTCCTCGGACCGATTGCGTGTGATGTCTCATGTCGGCCTCCGGACCGCCGAAGGGGAAAATCAATACGGTTACTGGTATGATACTAGGCGCAGGGGGGATGTTTTCGTTCAAGACAGAAAGCTGGCGGTGCGAAAATACGGTATCTTCCTTGGTAGAGTACGAGTACATGTTCAATCGCAGAAGACCCAATTATACACTCTGTCCAAATATACAGTTTCCATCGATTGGCCTATTAGCCAGGACTGCTTAAACTCGACTCATCAGTAGCGAACTGAGCATTTGGGCGGGGTGTGTTCGAGTATATCTGGGTGCTCAGCGATTGTATTCCAGAAATTAAACTATTTTCCCTACCATACCTCACCAGCCGTACCGGTACCGTGCTCCTACAAGTACATTTCTAAAAGCAGAGGTGAGGCAAACGATCATGGTATCACAAGGTACTAAGGTACCGGGCATAGATCACCATATCCTATCCTACCGCGGGATGGACCGGTTAGGGGAGAAATCTCGGTCGTGGCGAGGAGGAACTTTAACCCGCTTGCACAGATGTCCGGTTTCCAGTCTGGTTCTCTACCGGTACCGTTTTCGACCACTGCCCTTTCCAGGGTACAACATCGATGTCTAATTTTGAAGATGGGAGGGACGGAATTACTCCAAGCTTCCCTCCCCGAGCTGCGAGTCGCCGAAATCTCTGCAGGCTATGCTGTCTCGTTGGTTGTCACACAAAAGAGCAGCTCCAGCACCAACGTATCGTGTCATTCTGTCCTTCTGGAAAACGGTTGGATGGCAGCACACCCTCACCCCCTCCCCGCACTTTAGCCTACTTTCCTTCCTGCCTGTCCCTTGTTGCGGATGTTATGCCTGATACCGCACTGCCTTTCCCGCGTAGTGCGGTACACAGGTTCGGTATATATATAACTTCAAACTCCCTCGCCCTTGGTAAGATCTCAGCGATCACCGCACAACATCATTGTCATTATCATGGGTATCTTAAATTTCGGACTCGCCAGCTCGGCAGTTTGCCTCCTCGGTGTGTGGGTGGCGTACCTTGTCCTACTGGTTTTCTACAGGCTCTATCTGCATCCGCTACGACGGTTCCCGGGGCCAAAGATGGCGGCGGCGACGGGGTGGTATGCGGGGTATTGGGATTTGCACAAGGGCGGACAGATGGTTAAGCATTTGGCGGATTTACACAGGGAATATGGCAAGTTTCTGCCAACATAATATTATAACCCCCCCTTAGGTGACGGGGTATTAATTTAACATCTATTTTTCAGGTCCAATTGTCCGCTGTGAACCCAACCAGGTGAACACCTCTCCCCCCCCCCTCCCGCAACACCAATCAACCATTACAAAACTATGCTAAACACGAACATACTAAACAGCTCCATTTCTCCTCTCCCGAGGTCTACTCCATACTTTACAGCCCCACCAGCAAACTCACCAAAGACCCATACCTCTACCATAGCTTCGGCGCTCCTGAGTCGGTCTTCACATTCCTCGACCCCGCCATCGCGCGAACCCGGCGAGAGGTGATTGGGGCAATGTTCTCACGGCGAGTAGTGCTCTCGTTACAGTCGTTAATCAGCGAGAAACTCCGCAAGCTCTGTGATAAACTCTCCGGCTACGCCGAGCGCGGTGAAGCAGTCGATATAGCCTCTGGATTTCGCAGCGCAGCGATAGACATCATTACGCAGTATTGTCATAACGAGTGTCTCGACTCCCTGGACGTGGAGGGTTTCCAGCATGATATCCTAGTATCCACCAGAGCCACCGCCGAGACTTTCTGGATTATCAAATACTTCCCTCTAGCGGAGTGGATTCTCACATTGCCGACGAGCATCGCGCTCCGACTAGTACCTGAGTTGAAGGGGTTTTTGGCTGTTAAGGATGTACACACCCCCCCTCCTAGGACGAATGAATGAATAAACGAATGAATGAATGAAGCTGACGGGAATGTATGCGCGCGTGCGTGTGTATCTGCGCATGTGAAGAAAATAGAAAAACAAGTAAACTTGTACACGAAGAACCCTGGCCTCCTAGAGAAATCTTCGCCCCCAACGGTATATCAACGTCTCCTAGACCCGCAGGTCAAAGGCGGAATCGCGGGCTTCAGCAGTCTCGCCGATGAAGGTCTGAACTTGTTTTTCGCCGGGAGCGATACCATCGGCGCAGCACTAACATACGGAACGTACCATATCCTAACTACCGGATTACAAGAGAAGCTCTTTGAAGAGATATGTCAGGTATGGCCGGTACTTGGGGAAGAACCTACCTATGACAAATTGGAGAAGTCAACGTATCTGGTGAATCCCCTCCAGCCTCCCGCCCCTATAAAATACAAAACAATCCCGGGTGATAAGTTCTGATTAGATTGTCAGACTGCGATCATAAAAGAAAGCCTACGATTAAGTCATGGCACTGTAACACCCCTGGCTCGCGTGGTCCCAGCTTCCGGCATGACAATTCAAGATCAACACATCCCGGGCGGAGTTCGTTACCCCCCAACCCCCCTTTGAAACATAAACCTAACAACCACTAGACGATAGTGTCAATGGACGCTCCCACGATCCACCTAAATCCAACCATATTCCCATCGCCAGACACGTTCCTTCCATCTCGCTGGCTAGACTCTGGCGCTAAGGATTTAGACAAGTATCTCGTAGCATTTGGTAAAGGCCCACGAGCATGTATTGGATCAAAGTAACCACCTCAAAACCCTCCTTCGCTAGCTCCCTGCGGTCACTAACGATAATAGCCTCGCCTGGGCCGAGTTGTATGTCGCCTTCGCCGCCGTATTCCGGAGGTTCGATATGGTGATTTTTGAGACAAGGTATATTGCCCCATACATAATCAATCCGGATTTCACAAATCAGAAACTAATGGAAGGTGGTGTAGTAAGGAGGACATGGAATGGATGGATTGTTTTGTACCCATCACTAGGGGGGATCTGAAGGTGAAGGTTAAGGTTAGGGAGGAGTAACTGGGTGGCAGATGGGCGCGAGGAAACAGTTGTGTCGATCACTCTACTCCCGTATTATAATCCGATTTACGAAGATACCGCTTTAGGGGTTATAATCGATAGCGCGGTTCCCATCCTAAGTATGTATTAGCGTAGCGTGATGCCCATTATCTCACGGCGTATTCCTTCCTTCCAACTTGGGAGGCACAGTACAGTACAGTACAAGCACTGTAGGAATACTTCGTACTGTATCGTAAAATCAGCCACAATCTCCAGAGGGAACGGTATCCCACAAATCACCCCCAAGCACCGTAATAGCCTGAGTGAAGCCATTCTATCAACGGTGGGTTGCGGCAACTACTGTCGGGTGCAGATAGGTGTAGGGAAAGGGAGATTATGCGTCAAGGTAGGGAAACGGTAGGGAATAACTCGACTATAATACGACATTCAAGTCCCCTCTTGTCTGGAATTTTATCCGTCGAAGGGTGTTAGGGCGGCAGAGATAAGCGGGCTAGTGCAATAATGTGGTTAACTTGAACAGCACAAAGTACGAGTACTGTAGAAATCGATTGGCGTTGTGCGTATCCCTTCACAGGTTATCATTATCGCACACTGTGTTTGAGTTTGACGGAGTGGTTTGACCTTCCGGGATACGTGCCGGACAGGATGGGGTCTTTGAGTCGTTGTTGCAGTATATAAATGGTGGTGGTGGGGTAGAGATGGACACTTGGGGGCTAGGGGAATGGGGACTACGGTTCTGGTAGAAAGACCTAATCAAATCCGTGGGATCCGGTAACTTATCATACTGTAGTGCAAGTAGCCACCGTGTTGTAATAGGTGTGCCAGGACCTAACTTAAATATCTTTATAAAATTATTGCACAATTGTGCAATAGCGGTTGCGAATTTCCTGGCCAACCAAACTACAAGTAGGATATACCCCCCATATATCCATTTAAAATTACCAAAAACAACAAATAACCAGTTATAAGCTCCCAAGCCCCACAACCACCACCGTGGCCAAAACCATGGAAGCCAACAACCCGACGCTCCCGCCGGCCCTAACACCATCATTCTTGGCACCCGAACCAGTTCCATTTCCACCTGTAGAATTCATGGCTGCTCCCACTCCCGAACCGGAAGAAGAGGAAGAAGAGGAACCGGAAGAAGAAGAACTCCCAGCAGCACTCAAATCCTTCAAAAACGGATACTTGCTCGTGTCCAATCCCTTACAGACCTTTCTCGCGTCGGCCACATTGATTTCCCCGGTATTGTTATACAAGGATTCACCAATGACCCATGTGAGCACGGAAGCCTGCGTCTGGCAATTACTCTTGCAGAAGGCGTCGATGATTTCCGGCGTGTTTTCGGAGTCTTTGCTGGAGGCTGGGGAGTCCATGTTGCTATCGTCGGCGTAACAGAGCGCACCATTATTCCTTATCGACTGTCAGCACGAATCCCCCTACCTACCTACCAAACCGGGGATGGAGGCAGACAAATCCTTGATGCACGTCGGCCAATACAGATACTGGACAAACATCTGCTTCGTATCTAGCAGTGAAGAGATGGTGTGTTGACCAACTGTACTCTTGCTGCCCACGTCCTTATCCGTGCAGGATTTACGGATGTCGTCGCGCCACTTTTGTAAACCCAGGAGGCAAGTGTCCGTGCATAGGGCTTTGAGTGTACCGTTGCTGAATTTTTCCCCCTCCGAGGAGCCGTTGTCGAAGGCCCTCAGCAGCCATTCGTCGCACGGGAGGTCCTGAGCGTACGCCTTTCCGCAGGATTCGGAGATAGAGTTGGCGGGAATTGACCCGTCGAACCAGGGCCCTTTGGAACCCGGGTGCGTGAGGGTGCTATTATAGTTGATCGTTGCGGTGGCGAGGGTCGCCGCACTGAGGAGGGTGAGAATAGTTGCACGTATCATGATATCGAATGCGATGTTGATCAGTTGAATATTATTATAGCAGATGGATCAAATGAGTGAATGGGTGAATGAACGAAGAAATGTATGATCCGTATTCAAACACCAGTACCGTAGCGGTGTCGTAAAGGAGAGACTAACGATGGGAATATTTTGCCAATGAATGAGTGAGGGAGTGAGTGAGTGGGCGAGAAAAAACGGCGAAGGAGACAGAGGGGAATTGGAAGGTTATAGGCAGGTTCCTTGAGGAAATTATCACCCTGTTGGAGGTTTTCCATGCTAGGCTACTTGTAGTAACAGTGAGTGGATACTTGTCGTCCGAGAGATTACCCGTTGCCGATTGGTTGAGCGGTTGGTTGACTCACCTGATCAGGGGTTTTTGTGGATACAGGTCCCAGGGGAGATGTTCAAGTATTCATGCAAGACAGGGATTATTTTGTGGGTTAACCAAAATTAACTGGACGAAAAATTTATCCCTGGCACTTGCACGAGTACCGGTGCTTGTGCCCCCCGAGAACTCGTACAAATACGATGAGTCGGGAGGCACCCGTCAAGTAACTACGAGTACTTGTACAGTACCTGCAGTGTTTTTTCCCATACAAACACGTTTTGTGGCTTTTTTTTGAATTGGAATGCTTCCTGCTACGGTATACAAGTACAGGTACCAGGGGATATCTTTTCCCACAGTTAATTTAGGTTAAACTCCGAAATAACCCCTGCCTTGGACGGAAACATATTCCCGGGATCTTGTACGGGTATAGTGTCCATCGATAAGCACAGACATCTGAAAATACGATCAACGTAAAAACCCTTTCGGCTCATTACCGTATATCCGTCCGGTTCCCCAACACCCTGTCAATCACTCACAGCATTGACTCACGGTACGGCACTCGGAAAGGTTTAGCTTGGCGAGTGCCGTCAACGAATTGACCAAACCAGCACCGTAAATGAAATCAAAAGTGTCCATGGATTCAAGCGATACCCTATCGGGAAGAACGCTACGATATAGTAATCCGTCTCAGGAACTTTTGTCTTTGAATCCGGAGATCAGCGGCCTGGCGGGGTTTTTACGGTATTGTTACACATCAAGACCGAGAGCGAAAATGTCCTCTCCCAAACCTTAGACGCTTTATGCCAGACAAAAGCGTAGTGGGAGTAATAAAGAAAAACCTGGATGGAAGGTTGCTAGCACTGATAAAATAACCCTGTTGCATCAAATGCGCCAAAGACGAGCACTGTATTATACGTAGAGTGGAGAACTCACCCATCAACCGACGCACCACCCAAACTACGACTTCTGATCAATCACTCAACTACGATTCGTGCACTCCGAGCACCGTACAGTATTTACTCTTACCATTTGCTATCTACGGATTCAGAGGTGGAAGGTACTTGTGAAGGGTTTGTGCTCAACCCATTAACCGGCACATCCAATTCTGTTACTCTGTCAAGCTGAGCCGACCCCGGGCTGATGGGGAAAGCGGATGGCAAGAGCGAATATAGGGCTGGTGCTCTATCACTACTAGTGAAGAAATGTTCTCGTACTCGTACAAGACGGGGATCATTTCGCTGGCTAAATGCCGTTTTCCTTGTACTGTACTACACGAAAAAATCTCCTGTAGCACTTTTATACTCCTCGAGCACACCCGACCTCCGTTCAAATCCCCCAACCACCCCTTACTCCCTTACGGGGCTTCTCTTACACAGCAACCTGCAGTGCGGCGCAGTGCCAGGTACTTGTATGATATCAAACAGCAGGATTAAACCCCAGTAGATCCCCGAAGACATCACCTCTTCCTTCCGATTCCACACTGTACTGTACAGGCACAGTCACACCTCCATAAACAGAAAGCCAAGGGTTCAGTATATTCTTTTTATTAACCTATAGGGAGGCTTTGGAAGAAATTCCTTGTAGAAAGAGCTTTTCGTATGGTACATTGCAGCGGTGTGAATTCCGAGAGGAGTCATTCGTGATAGCAGGCTTACCGTGTAAAGAGGCCCATCATTCCAAAGTATGACTGAAGAGGTACCCTACTGCATTGCCGATTACTGACCCGCCTATACGGTCGAGGAGAAGGGAGATGAAAAAAAAAAAATGAAAAAAAAAAAAAAAATTTGAAGAGACAAACTTGATCTCTTCACATCCTCTTATTGATATTTGATGATTCGGTTGTGAATGCCTTGAGACTACTTGTGCCAAGGTTGTGGCTGCTCGCTCGCTTGCAACTACGGGCGCTCATCCAGGGTGCCGGATAGTTCAAAATGTCTTTGTGGCCTAGGATGCGAATTTGTGGCTTTATTCAACCTTGTGAATTAATCATGTGATCCTCACACTACTTAATTCAATGGTTGCAAATTACTTTTTATGTTAATTCAAGGTTAATGTGTTTCAGAATAGTGTTTCTTGATATACATTTAATTGTGTAACTTCTAATACTGTTATATACCCATTACTATAACTGGCGATAGTTTCCTTGTAGGTAGGAATAGTATGTCTTTTTTTTATCTTTGCATTTATCTCATCCAAGAGATGCTTACACTGTGCCTTCTTCAACCTTGTGCGGGCATTTTGAGCCCACAGGGCTTCTTCTCTCCCTTTTCTACCATTACATCCTCTCATCTTTTCACAATTTGCCCTACTTCTGTAGCATAAAGTACACCACCCTTTTGCACTTGTTGGCAGCTGCCACCTATACAAGTTGCATTCTGAGCCTCCTCTGCTGCTTGCTGAATTAAATTCTCCATAGTGAATGCATCCAACTCTGCTAGAGTCATTCCTCCCTATAGAACTACCTTTAAACAATAGTGAATCACAGGTGCTAGCTCTTGAATAAGGTTCCGTAATTCCGGGCTTTGAGCTTGCAAGCTTGTAAAAGTAGAAGGTATTTCAATTGACACATTGGCAGCTGCTAACTCTGGTGGAATTACAGCAATAACTGCTGCCAGGAATTTTGAAATTACAATATCAATTTTGTACGGAATGATATTCAATGCCCAAAAGGCTAATTAAATGTTGGATGATTTAAAGATTTGCAGATATATCTAGTTGATTATATCTAAGAATGATAACTAGTCAATGTTACTACAACATGTCTGAGTTGGTGCTTCAATAGCCTCAAAATGATAAGGCTTAGAGGGATGGAAGAGTATAAGATGGAATAGTTGGAAGTGTTGGCACACATGTGGTCGAGGGCAGAAATGAATGATCATCTTTTTATTGCATAATCAAGAAATTCTGTTGTATGGATCCGGACGTCTTAACGGTACCCCTGAGAATTTGTAATGGGGACACCTTGGCGCCAAGCTTTCTGTGAAAAAGACTAAATAGGTTTAGTGGCCTAGCTAGAGACAATAATTTTTGACATCATATGTTAGGCGATGTAGATATTGCTTCTAATAGAGAACTGGAATACACTAGATAGCTGCTAATCATGCATTCAACAACCATGACCCCAGCAGGGAAGCAGTGAATACCATTGGTCTCAGATACAGCATCCAAAGAAACTCTTCATACTCGAGGATACCGTGAGAGACAAAGATAGGTATGAGTTAAACAACCTTTCCTTTTAACTTCTAATAACTATTCCCTATTTGAGCATAAACTAAAAAGAGTAGTAGCAACAGTTAACACCCGTTGCATCCAACGTGCCTGGTGGTGAAATTAGACCAGAGGCAATAAACCCAAGTACTTTATGTTCATGCAAATAGGGTGTCCGGATTCGCTCCCTGGCAACCCAGTCAGTACTTGATACGACACCAGCTGCCAATTCTGCAAATCCTCTACCATCCACCGCAGGGATACCGCAAGCATCTCTTCCTTCATTACATGATCCTGAACCTGGCTCTGATGAGGCCGTTCCTTTTGGTCTATTTTCACCAACTCTACAGCAATGGCCTAACCGTATTATGAACCGTTATGCAGCCTCTAGTGAACTGCTGCAGATTTTAAATAAATCGATTTTCAAGATCCGCAAGGTGCTGTTTCCTCATGCTTGTTCCCCAAGGAAAGCTCCTAGTGGTTATGGTGTCTCTTTCCAACAACACTATCATTTGTTTTGCTTCATGAAATTGCAGGCCTCCCAAGAGAAGCAAGCCCTCTTGAAGCCTAGCATGAATCTTTTAAGTTCTAGGAAGATACTGGCAATGAAAGTTGCTGCAGGAGCTCAGTTGGGTGGTAAAGCAAAACGAAGACTTATGAGGAATGAGGTATCATGGGGAAAATACTGTCAAATAACTGCCAGAAAGCAAGGAAATCATCAAAAAGTTGCTTATATGTTGGATGATGAGAGTACTCTATTGGTGGTAAGGGAATATCTCTCTCAAGCTGGTTAAAGTAAGTTTCTTTTGATCAGAATTTTCCTTATCAATAGTTTCTATGTCATCTAATGAATACTGTTAATCATAGATATGGACTCTTAGAAAATAGTACAAGTGATCAACCAGTCCTGAAGGGATGTCGAGGACCGTGTAATTGGCACTGCTGGCGGCAGAAATATACAACAAATTCATAAGACAATTACAGGCCGAACTGGCCGGCGGTGGTTATCACAACTTAGTTTCACGTGGAGAGAAGTCCGTAAAGGTGTATACAAGGAGAGTCATGAAAGATCTGATGTCATTGCATACAGACAGGATGTCTTCCTGCCCTTTTTAAAATCGGTATCATCACTTCTAATGGTTTGGAATGAAGACTTGGATCCTGAACCATCACTGGAGGTTTTAAATGGAACTAAGCAAGCAGTGATTCTAGTTACTCATGACGAGTGTACATTTTAGCAAATGATGGTAGACATTTTATCTGGACTCATGAAGATTATAATTCAATGAGAAAGAAAGGAATTGGGCAAGAATTACTTGTGTCTGAGTTTCTGACTCCATTTGGTCGACTTGGTACTGATACAGTATGTGAAATCTTGAAGTCTGAAGGTGATATCTGGTAGGATGGGTCAAAACAACTGGACTAAATAACGAGAAAGGCAATTCCTCCCTTTTAGGATAAATTACCTGGATGTCAAGCATTATTCATGTTTGATAATGCAACCAGTCATATGAAGTATGGGGTTAATGCCTTAAGAGTATCAAGGATGAATTTGGAGGACGGGGAAAGAATGGAAAGCCAATACGAACAACCTTTGTAGCTGTAACGGGATATCCCAATGGGGGCTAGCCTCAATCGATGGTAACTATAAGTGGAACTCCCAAGGGTCTTCGGACTGTGTTAACCGAGCGTGGCCTATGACCTACAACTGAGCAACGATTATTAATGCAATACTCTTTCAACAGGTTTTCAGGAAAGACAAAACTTAATCCCCAATGTCTTAAAGGTGGTAAGTGTAGGGCCCATGGATTGCTGACATCCCAACCTGAGTTTAAAGCCCAGAAAGGAGTGCTACAAGAGGTAATTGAAGTGGCTGGACATCTTGTACTCTTTTATCCTGCATTTCAGAGTTAGTAGAACTACAATGAGTGCTCCTTTACCTCTTTGCAGTGATTGGTTCCTCAAACCTTAGCACAAGTCTCAAATAAGTGGATTTGGAAGTTCTCCAACCGTGTTAAGAGAATTGTTAATGCTTATGAGATTCGTGCTATCTATGATTCTGAAATGTATAAATCTATTGTATTAACTAAGTATAAATCCTATAGACGAGTCTCTGGAAGTTAATGTATCATATCTTCAGTCAATAACAAATTTTCTATCAACTTTTTATATCATATTTGCAATTGTAGAGCTTAAACATATTAAAAATGACATTCTTCAGCAAGGTCATTAAACCTATTTGCACTTTTTCAAAGAGGTCTTGGCGCCAAGGCGTCCCCCCTTCCAAATTCTCAGGTGTACCGTTAAGTTCTACGGAACCATATAATGTGATCTGAAACTAGCTAGTAGCCAATGGCTATTGGTGCCATCTGGTTACCTGGATGCAAACCACTTGAAGTGGGCCAGCTATACTATAATCAATCCTTTATTAGTATTATAAAGTGTTTCGGCCATTCAAGCAATATAGTGGTTGGAGATGTTCATTCAGTGTACTATTGTGTATGATGAAGGACCACCTAAATGATGATGATTAGTGGTAATATATCCCCATCACTACGAATTGTCTTACAGAGTATAATTAGTTTTCAGTTTATTGAACTCAGAAAGTGGCATTCACGATTAGCGTCTTGTGTTCTGATTCAATACTTCTAGCCAATCGAAATATAGAAGCTATTTTCATTAAGGTTCTAGTATATTAAGGGAAGTCGATTCTAAAGGCAAGCGAATGTGACTAGAGTGAATTCTTTCTTTGTAAAGGGAGATTGTCTTGGAAGGCTCGTAGATGACGATTTTGAGTCAAACGTATAATATTGATAAGATATCTACTCTCTTGCGTGAGAATAGCTAAAGCTCGGTAGGCACTTCAATATTTATATCCCAGGTCTAAGTGTTCGCGGACTACAACTGGTTTAATATAAACAAGTATCTTCTCCACAACTGTCACGATTGGTGACTAAGTAAGGCAGAATTTCGCATCACTCATAGTTATCAGTTATAAGGTTGTTATTTCGCACTATGACTTATTAGTAGTCATGGGGTTTCACATGATGCACAATAGTGCAAATCATTGTTATATTGTGATTGGTTGATTGTGCGTATGACTCACACTTATGAGTCATATGATGTAATGAGTTTCGCACATGACTCATATTATGAGTCATGGGTTTCGCGCATGTGACCACTTTGGGGCACATGACTAGTTTTACGAGTTATGATTGGATATGGAACGTTGTGCAGTTGACTCATAGGGGTCAGCTGATGGTTTTCATACTATGACTCAATATGAGTGATCGAGGATAGGTGACTCATAGGTATGAGTCACCAGAGTTAGGGTTGAGGGAAGAGTGCCTATATAAGGACTCTAGGCGGCCTGTATCTAGGACTCTTCACGCAACCATCTAAGTTCTTTCCTATACAATTACTTTACCTCTTTACCTCTCCACACCTCAATTGGCGTTGTGCAATAAGAACCTTAGGGTTCGGATATCTATACAATGTAGGCATAGGCCTAAGAGCAATAGTGGAAACCTGCCTAGTACTACTCGTTGCAATAGTACTCCTACCTTGGTAGCTGAGATAAGCGCCCTACCCCATACCGGACTATAACAACGGCCTGGTCATATTCATCCAACCTAAAGAGAAGTAGTTACCTGTTGCCAGTTAGCATACTGCATAGGATCGTAAAATTTGGTTGTGTCTGCTAAGCAACACCTAACTACAAAAATGGCGAACTTTACATATAACGATATCAACCTCACTGATGGAGAAACTGACACCACAACACTTGGTCCTGCACTCGAAGAAGCACTTAGCACAAACCTATCCAGAAGTCAGTCAGAGAGAACCGCAAGTCCGGTGACACCTGAGCCGGCCTTACCGACATGATCACTGGAACCCGAAACCCCGAGACCAGAAAGGATGTTAGCTCTTGAACCAGCAACCGCCGGTGGTGGAACAGGATTTCAACTAGCAGGATTTACAACTGTACAGTTCCAAGAGATCCTGACCCTGATAAACAACCAACGAGAAACAAACAACAACCGGATCAAAGTCGAGGAACCTCCTACCTTCAATGGAACAAGGACCAAACTACGAAGCTTCTTAGTGCAATGCCAATTATACTTTGAAGCGATACAAGAAACACGATATACGGAACGCATCACCTACGCCAAGAGCTTGCTGAGGGACCCAGCAGCAAGCTGGGTAACCCTATTTGCAGAATGACGCAAGCCGGAGACCTGAAGTACATATGAGGATTTTACTACAGCCCTCAAAGACCAGTTTGGGGATGTGGAAGGGGAAAATGCAGCTAGGACAAAGCTCAACAGCCAGAGGCAAGGCAAAGAACCAGTCATGGAATACTGGAATGACTTTCGCCTCACAGCTTCATAGGCGAATGAGGATGTTGGTACACTAAGACGCCAATTCCTTAAAGCAATTTACTGTACGCTCCAAGATGCATGGGCAGCGGTTCACATGGTGGTGGCAAATGTCGATGCCCTTGCAGCATGGGCAATCGAAAAAGAAAACCGGATCAACATGATCAAGCACATCCAAGGAAACAACAGTACCTTTATCCAATAACAGGAAACGCCCAGGAATAATAACGGAACCTGGAAGTCGGGCAACAATATGGAAACCCGAGGCGACCCATTGGACCTGAATGCTACTAGAAGACGCCTACGACTAAACCTCTCCCGAGCAGAATTTACAAGAAGAAGGGACAACAACCTATGCCTGGGATACGCCAGACCTGTGCACAGATTCTGTAATTGCCGAAATGCAAGAGAGGAGAAGGACTATACCAGGCAGTTCAACAGTAAGACCAACAATAATCGCTGGAAACCACTAACCAACCTACACGAAATGGAGATCAGAGAAACACTAGAAGAGTCGGGAAACGAAGAAAGTCCCCCTGTAAGAGATGGGCTGTGGGACAACAAAATCAAAACCATCGGAATCGGTAACATCTACATGGCACTTACAAACACGGAAACATTGGAACAAGAAAAAGACTATGCCATGGTCAAAATGCGTTTAAATGGCAAGGACAAGACAGTCATCATAAACGGCATGATTGACTCGGGCGCTACAGAAAACTTTATTGACTAGGAATTCAGCCACAAATACGGCATATGAACAAAGAAAGCGAAAGAAATACAGGAAATCTACCTTTCGGACGGGAAGCCAAACGCTATTGGACCAATTACCCATATAGTGGAAGTACCATGGACATCGGCAGCCATAGGGAAGTGGCAACCTTGCAAATCGCAGATCTACCCAACCATGAGGCAGTGTTAGGGCTGCCATGGTTAAGAAGACACAACCCCATGATCGATTGGGAAATCAACAAGATTACGTTTGATAGCGGGATGTGTATAACTGTATGCCTAGAAAGCTCACCAGCGGTGGACCTAGTCCGCCAAGTGGAAGCCCAAGAAGAGAATTTAACCATGCAATTCTCCAAGATCCAGGCCAAGGATGTCCTGAACATCAAAATCCAAAGATTAAATGAAAAAGCAATGATACCTACCAAGGAATCAGCAAAGGCAGCAGGACATGACCTCTATGCGAGCGAAAGAGTCATGATACCGGCAAAAGACCAAAGACTTGTCAGTACCAGAAGGGCTATCAAATTAGCTGAAGGCACCTATGTGCGAATTGCTCCACGCAGTGGGTTGCCAGTTAAACATTTGATTACTGTCAAGGCGGGAGTAATCAATGCAGATTATACGGGTGAGATCAAGGTAGCACTAGTAAACCTGGGAAGAGACGACTATAAGGTTGAGCCAGGAAATAGAATCGCACAGTTAATCTGTGAAAAGATTATCATAGGAAAATGCGAAGAAGTGGAGCAACTGGCTCCCACTATGAGAGGTGAAGCGGGATCTGAAAGTACCGACAAACCAGAACGACAAAGAATCGAGATCAATCAGATCTCAGCCACATTCTTGCGCAAATTCTATCGAAGGGGCGAAGTTACAGGAATCCTCAAATGGGATTACAAGACAAACCAACCTAGTCGGATCGAAGCGATCAATATCAGCACTGAGTTAGCCATCAAGGCCAAGAAAGGACAAGAAAAAGAGAATACCAGAAACATCGTATCAAGTGAATATCACCAGTACCTGGACATGTTCAAGGAAGGAGAAGAAACTCGGCTGCCCCCACATCGTCCCAAGGTCGACTTGGAGATCAACCTCAAGAAAGGGGAAATAGTCCCAGCAAAAAAGTTATACCCAATCGAAGAAAAAGAATTGGAAGAGCTGTGAGAATACATCCGCGTCTACAAAAACTGAGGTTGGATTCAGGACTCTTACGCAAATGGTGGATCCCCAATCCGGTTTGTGAAAAAGAAAGATGGCAAACTACGACTCTATGTAGACTACAGAGGACTCAATGAAGTCACCAAACGAGATCGATACCCGCTGCCATTGATAGGGGAAGCACTAAATCGACTCCAAGGAGCCAAAATCTTCACGTAATTGGATATTCTGAACGCCTACCACAATATCAAGATCAAGGAAGAAGACGAATGGAAGACAACATTTACAACAAAATATGGAATATACGAATATACGGTACTGCTATTCGGTCTCAAAAATGTGCCTGCAGCTTTCCAAAAATGGGTCAATTAGATCTGGGTCGATTTTTTGACCTCTGCTGTATTGTCTACCTGGATAATATCCTAATATATTCAGAAAACCTGGAACAACACAAAACCCAAGTCCGCAAGGTTATGGAAGCCTTGAGAAAGGAGGGACACACGCTTAAGCCATCCTAGTATGAGTTCCATAAGGAACGAACGTAATACCTAGAATTCATTATCGACAAAGAAGGAGTTAGTGTCGACCCTGTCAAAACCCAGGCCATATGGAAATGGAAGCCACCAGAAACCAAAACAGGCATTCAATGCTTTATGGGATTCTGCAACTTCTATCGACGGTTCATAGAAGGGTTCAGTTGTATAGTGAAACCCTCATATGAACTCACAAAAAAGGACGTCAAGTGGAACAGGACTGAACGATAACAGAAAGCATTCGACGAGTTACGGCGACGGTTGACATCAGCTCCAGTCCTGGTACATTATGACCCAGAGAAACAGATCATGATAGAGACAGATGCATCAAAATATGTATGCTGAGGCATATTATCACAAAAAGGGAATGATGGAAGATAGCAACTAGTTGCATTTCGCTGGAAAACAATGTCGCCGGCAGAATGCAACTACGACATACACGACAAAGAGCTATTAGCAATTGTACAAGCTCTAAAAGAATGGAGAAGATATGCAAAACGAAGTCGACATCGAGTGTTGGTACTGATTGACTACAAAAATCTAGTACCCTTTACTACGACAAAGGAACTCAATGACCGACAAATTCGCTGGAGCGAAACACTCACCCAATATGATATCAAGATCCAATATCGACCTTGGAAAGAAGGAGGAAAACCAGACGCTCTAACAAGAAGGGCGGAAGACATCCCTCTAAAGGACGACAAAAGGATTCTACAGAAACACAGCATCCTCCTACCGACTGAACACTACTTTGAAGCAATGGAAGTAGTAAGGTTTACGTAAGATGACGCTGGAATTCGCGAATCAAGCAAAACTGATACACAAATAAGGGCAATCCACGATGCCCTGGAAAAAGGAGACAAGGAGAGGAAAGGAGCGGCACTTGGAGCATGCGAATGGAAAGAAGGATACCTTTGGTATCAAGGGAAAATCTGAGTCACCGAAGAAGAAGCGATAAGAACAATAATAATACGACACAACTACGATGCACCAACAACAGGCCATGGAGGGACAAACTAAACTACCGTCCTCCTAGCTCATCAATATTACTGACTAAGGATGCGAGACGATATCAAACTATATGTTAAAAACTGCGATATCCGTCAAAGAACGAAAGCAATCCGGCATGCACCATACGGATTACTGTAGCCAAATGAAGAACCCCACCAACCATGGGAATCTATAGCAATGGACTTTATCACCGACCATCTGATATTAGCCGGTTATGACGCCATATTGGTAGTGATCGACCGATTAACGAAAATGAGTCATTTTATACCTTGCAACAAGATATGAATACAAAGGACTTTGTGCAAATATTCCAGAAGCAAATATTTCAGATACATGGACTGCCACAAGATATCATAACAGATCGAGGAACCTTGTTCACATCGGACCTAAGGAGAGAAACGACAAAATCGTTAGAGATAGAAAGGAGGTTGAGTAACGCTTTCCACCCTCACTCCGATGGACAAACCGTGAGGACAAATTGCATACTAGAACAATACCTACGAGCCTACATCAACTATCAACAAGACGACTGGCAGACCTTCTACCACAGGCTGAATTTGCATACAACAATGCAAAGCAGGAAACAATAAAGAACATACCATTTTATACTAAAATATGGTCACCACCAGGAGTATGAGGTAATTGGCCACATGATACTGAAAGAAAGGACTGATAAGCAAGAGATGGGTCAGCTGCATAGTATCCTATGTCAGGGAATAGTCTGAGCACAATTACGACAAAAAGAAAACTACAATCAACACAGAAAACCCTATCCGAATCTCCAGTCAGGAGACATAGTCTGGTTACTGCCAAGGAACATAAGAACCACAAGACCATGCAAGAAGCTGGATTACAAGATAATCAGACCATTCAAGATCCTTACGAAGGTGGGCACAAGTGCCAATAAATTGGGCCTGACCCAACAGATGAAGGTCTACAACACCTTCCACATCTCACTTCTCGAACCACATCACTGCAAACAGTTTCCCTCATAAAAGCAATCTCCACCACCTCCAATCGAGATAGAAGGAGAGACCGAGTACGAACTCGAAGAAATCATTGATTCACGCATACACCGGAGACACCTACAATACAGAGCCAAGTGGACCGGCTACTCACCAGAAGAAGATAAAACTTGCTACCCTGCGGAAAACTTCAATAATGCCAGCATCGCCATTGAACGTTTCCATCAGCAGTACCCAAGAAAACCCAGAATGGGTTATAGTCAAGATCGAGCCCATGGAGGAAACGGCCTTGGCACCCGCCGACGGTTGGGGCGATAGCCAAGAGCTATCACACCAACCAGCCCCCCATATGCAACGCAGGAGGAAAGAGAGAAACACGCAGAACATATCGCTCTTTCATGGACTGCCTGCTACGAGGACCATTGCCACGTTCATTTACGCGATAAGGAAGGAAGTAATTAGTTTCCTAAACAACCAGAGATATGGAAACAACAACAACATCACCAGCAATCGTCCTGGATCCACTGCTTCAAGGACAACTGCCGTGTACATCGACACGACAAAATCGATGCAAGGTACTACCTAAGAGGCTCGGGAGAAGCAGCCCCCCTGAATGAAACGGCTGCACGTATACAGAATATCAAGGCGACTGTGAGGACACAGTCGAGGAGCGAGGAGGACAAAACAAAAGTAACGGATACTAACCTAAACGTGGGATATCTGGAATGACAAAGCAAGGGGTTACGAAACCAACTTGGTAACGCCGAAGCCACAATTCGGAACCAAATAGAGGATATGCGGACCTACTAGAGGATGATTGCCGAAGGAGATTGAACCATCAGAACGGCAAACCTAACCTTGGAAGAGGTCCGGAAAAGTTAGTAGCAGCCGAACATCAGGTATGGAAGTTGAAAAAGTAATTGCGCAGGTTTGGAGAAAGCGTGATGAGGATAGAACGTTGAGCCTGATGGGACTCAGGTTGCCCGGAGAGGAGAGCTAATGTCACGATTGGTGACTAAGTGAGGCAGGATTTCGGATGACTCATAGTTATGAGTCATAAGGTTGTTATTTCGCACTAAGACTCATTAGGAGTCATGGGGTTTTACATGATGCACAATAGTTCAAATCATTGTTATATTTTGATTGGTTGATTGTGCGCATGACTCACACTTGTGAGTCTTATGATGTAATGAGTTTCGCACATGACTCACATTATGAGACATGGGTTTCGCCCAAGTAACCACTTTGGGGCACATGACTAGTTTTACTAGTTATGATTGGATTTGGAACGTTCTGCAGTTGACTTATAGGGGTCAGCTGATGGTTTTCATACTATGACTCAATATAAGTCATCGAGGATATGTGATTTATAGGTATAAGTCACCAGGGATAGGGTTGAGGGAAGAGTGCCTATATAAGGACTCTAGTCGGCCTGTATTTCGGACTCTTCACGCAACCATCTAAGTTCTTTCCTATACAATTACTTTACCTCTTTACCTCTTCACTCCTCTATTGGCGTTGTGCGATAGGAACCATAGGGTTCGGCTATCTATACAACGTAGCCATAGGCCTAAGAGCAATAGTGGAAACCCACCTAGTACTAGTCGTTGTGTTACACCCATGGGATATGGTACTAGACTTTCGAGTCTAAAGATGTGATGGTATATAGCGCCGGGAGGTGACTATATTGACTACAACCCACAATGGCAAGAAGTAAGATCGTATCCAAAACTACTCAGCAATGGTGAAAGATGACAGAGTAATTTATCCTAGTGGATCTATTACGTATTCTGCATTCTTGATAATCCGAATGCATCTGCACATGAGTGTATATATGAAGAAATGACAGCCATCCAGACTGATCACTTGGTATTCTGTACGATGTTCGCAAATGGGCGGCATCAATTTGAACTTAGTTCATTTGGCAAAGAGATCGAAGGCTATCTATTGGTGGAGTGCTTGACACCCTCAGACAAATAGATAGTCCGGGGGATCATTTGCTGTATTGAGGTCATACATCTTCAGGGTCAAACTGTGTTTGCACTGATTAGACCATGGCCGAAGCTTCCAAGGATACTTCTTTTATATGGCCAACCTAAGTACTGGGAAAACTGTATAAATAGTTAGCAGTCCCCCGTGGTTAAGTGATCATCAAGCAACGGAGAAGAGAGCTTAATAATATATTCAGTTATTCACCTTCGAGAACCCTCTTATCTTAAACCATAGTTTCACCGAGCTTTCCTGACAGTTCTGCGATTTTCTCGATACAAGCACGGCCTAGTCAACTCAACAGTACCGAATTGGCTACCCCGAAACACTATATTGTTACTCTCCTGTCACCAATGCAACTCTATATTCTCTCATGCCCAGAGAATTCTTTGACGCTCAAAGCTTTCATCAGTGCCAACATTGTTGGCACTGCCGACCTCTCAACTTTGACAATGTTTTTCCTATCTGCTGCGAAGAATACACACTTGACCTCCGAGCAGTAGCACTTCGACAACTGGCTCGGATACAGAGAAAATATACAGAACATATTGATCGTCAAGACAGATGGCGGGTAATGCATTTACAAAGTGCAAACCATAATTTACCATATCCTACCTTTTGTAGAGATACTTGTTGCTGACCTTGAGGAAAAACCCGCTATTCAAGCTGATTTCTCTTCCTCTTAGCACCTTTGGCGTGGAGGCCGGACTACTGGTTATTTTATATTTTCTCAAGGAGAAGTTATTTGGGTATCTAAGTGAGCTGCCATAGCTATGGCATGTGATGACACACCTATTCCTAGTCCTTAGGGACATGATAGGATGATCGAGGAGGATGACAAGGAATCTACCCCGTCGGCATCATTAATCCCGTCCCGAAGCTGTGCCAGCTCTCCCATTACTCATTTGGGTCGGCCACAATCAAGAGTTCAGAAATGTGCCGAGCGAACCAAGAAGCCTCTCAGTACGCAAGATAACTTCTAGTAAAATGTTGTCTATGCATTACGCCACCTGGACCGATCCTTGAATGAAAGTGCCGATAAGAATCACATAGCGATCTCAGCACTATCACGTGAGGCCAGGCAGGGTTTTACAATACTAGAATTGCTGCAGAGCCGTGTGGCCAGAGGTGAAGTTATCAATGATGCTGAGATACAGGAAGGTCGCCGTGCATTGGAACAATTGAGTGGCAACATCGAATGGGAGCAGCAAAGGTTACGTGCGCAGGTTCCGGAAGAGTTCCGACACCAGCAGACTCAACAAGAGCAACAGGCCCAAGTCTCAGAAACAAGGGACCGACTCCTGGTAAAGGCACTAATGGAACTCAATACTAAGTTGAACCAACAGGAACATGAATGGACCAGAAGGATGAATGAGCAACGAGAAATTGCTGCTCAACAGCAACGACAACAGATTGCAGGTATGAAGGCCTACCTAGATGCTCTGGTACTTCGATTAGCGGAAAAGACACCTGCACTAACACAGTATGGACCTAGTGATGGTGATCCGGGAACGTCTAACCGAGGACCCACAATGGTACCAATAGAAAGTACTATTCCTACAAAGGAATTAGCATCAACTCTAAGGAAGGATAAAGGAAAAGGAGTTGACTATGGAGGAAATAACCTACCACCGCCACCACCACCAGGTAACCTTGATGATGCCCCTGACCCAGATGATGATGGGTCCGAGAGTGATGGAGAGGATAGTCGGGGTAGAATGGGCAGCAGGCCGGAACGCGCTCCCCGTTTCTGTTAAGACTACTTCGATCGCAATCCTACACAGTGGGAAAATCATGCACACCGAATAGTTTTGGCCTTGGGGAAAACAAAGGGGAACAAAGTGGCACCCTTCTCAGAGAAATACCGGAAGGTGATGGGTGGATAGGGTGGATATACCCTGGACCCAGACTATTCCACCTGGGAACGCTTTCGACAAGAAATTAGCAAGCGATATATTGGCATCGAGGAGGAACGATGAGACCTAGAAGAAATGACCAAGGTAGTCTAAAAGGGAAAAATCGACACCTATCTTCTACTTCTTGAAAATCTCAACATTAAGGCCGGTCTCACAGGAATTAGTTGGAGGGTAAGTGTGGAAAGTAAACTTAATGAAGAAATTCTTCGCCAGTTATCTCATCTAAAGTTTTCGACGGATGAGGAATGGATGTAAACCATACGGGAAGTTGGCAGACAAGAGGAGGATTTTCTGAAATGGCGGAAACTATCCAAAGGTGAGCCCTCAAACAGTGGAGCATCCAAGCGAAAACGCGAGGATCTAGCAAAAGAGTTCAATACCAAACACGGATACAACAACCAGAAACAGAAAAACAATTCTAACCGATGGAAGTCAGCTAAAGGAAAACCATCGGAATAGAAAGGAGGATTCCATAATAAGGATGAGCATACTAACTGGAAGAATGCTCATGATGGAATCCCTTCAGACGTTGTGGATAAGCGAAAAACAGGAAAGGCTTGCACTCGCTGCAGCCTCAACAACCACATTTGGTGAAAATGTCGAAAGGACATAGTGGTAGCAAGAGCTTTCCCTAAGCAACCAACGAAGGACCGACCAAAATTTCCCTGCAAACCACATACGGCTGCTCTTGCTGTATAAATATCACAGCCAAAGGTGAACAAGATTCAGAGCGAACCAGCACCTCAGTTATGGGAATTATGGGACACAGAAATGTCATAAAGGCACTATCGGCGACGGTGATTGGGTATTCGGTGCACTAGTAATAGCGACCGGAATCGAAACTGGGAATCCTCAAGACTAGGGTGCTAAAGATCACGACAATAAGGTTACCGACGAAAAAAAGAATTCCCAAAATCTTTAAAAAAATTGGCATGCCGGTTCATGTTTGCATGTTGGGAACCGTAGTTGCTGTGAACCTCGATGAGGTTCCGTAGCGTGCTTCAACTGATTGGATTCTGGGGACTGGAAGATGAGACCTCCCTCGTCAGGGAGATCTAGGTTATTTTTTATTTTCCCTCAGATTGGTTCTGATTTTAGGTTCCTGCTTTTTACTTCTTCGGAAGAAGGATCTCCATTTTAGGCACTTGATTGTGCTTCCCGTTTTTAGACACTCGGGAAGTGCTGGGCAGTAGCAGGTGTGACCCCCCGATACACTCTAGTCCCAGATGCCTCCGGTACAAATTAGCGTTGTTTAAACCGCCAGAAGGGTGGATTGAACGCAGGACCCTGCAGACAAAATGAATGGGGCACCCTCATTTTACCACTAGATCATAGCTGAACAGCTGTAAAGTCTTCTGGAAAACCCCATGATATGGGCTCGCCTAATAGGGACGTGTTGTGTACGTGACAACAACCACGTCAACCTAACACCAAATAATACCACATTGGTGCGAGATATTCCAAATTCGGACACTGTCACTATTTTCGGCATTTTCTGCTCTTTTCGGAAGTATAATTTATTTTCTAAAATTATTACTCCTTTAGGGTATTATCCTACATGAAAGGCAAAGAAGTATAATTTTTTATTGCATTTTTATGGCGTTTTACTGGTCTCTCCCCTATTGACGGGGCTTTTAATTTTTTGGGAGCCCCTGGGCGGGGGGTAAAGACCGCTCGTAGTGGGCTGCCCAGAATCTTAATAATTAACTATTTGTTTAGTTCGTCTGAGGAGACCTCTATGGTCGAAACAATGCTGGCGTTGTCACAAACACCCAAGCTATACAACTATAATGTCTTCTAAGCAAGGACGAACGGAGATAACAAAGTTGCATAAGCGACTGAAGCTCAAACACAAAGAATCAAAACGCTACCAATGTCCTGAAGGAACTCCACATATCTATGTTTACGGGAAACGATATCGCATAACAGTTTCATTAGAATCTGGTTCCAATATCTTAATTATAAATGAAAATTTAATCTAGGATTTGAATATTGCTTACAAGTCTCGTGAGGATCCGATACCCATTTTGGATTTTACAGGAAACGAATTATCTACCAGAAGGGATTTCACCCTTCCCCTTTACCTGGAAATTGGGAAAAATAAACACATATCAAAGATTGTGTGCGAGATCGCACCAACAGGAAATTATGGAATAATAATTCCATTTGGGTGGTGAAATGATGAACATCCTATAACCGAAATTCAAGACTCAGAAAGCTGGAGGTTCAAAGCTCAAGGATGTCAGCTGCACCTCTTACCGGAGGATGAAGGTATATCAATCGGGTGGGATGAGCAGGTTCTGGAAGATTGAGAGGCAGTCGTTATTGGAAGAGTTGCAAGAGTAGATGATGAGGAAGAAATAATCCTTGATACACTACCCGCACAATAGCTTGACTACAAAGACCTTTTCTGCCCATCAAATGCGGCGAAACTACCGACTCATCAGACCTTTGATCACGTTATTGACCTCAAACCAGATTCCCAACCACTCTGGGGACCAATTTATCCGCTCTCAGAAAAGCAGTTAAAAGCACTGCGAACATATCTGGATGATATGTGAAAACAAGGAAAAGTTCCCACAGCAAATCACTGGCAGGAGCACCGATACTTTTGGTGCCAAAACCGGTTGGACGTCTTAGGTTGGTAGTTGACTACAAAGGACTAAACAAAGTCACTATCGACAACAAATATCCACTACCCCTGATGAGGGAACTACGCGACCGTGTGGAAGGAGCCACTATTTTCACCAAGTTGGACCTGAAGGACTGTTACCACCTGATCCAGATACGAAAGGGCGATGAATGGAAAACAGGTTTTCGCACACGATACGGCTTATATGAATATAATGTCATGCCATTTGGTCTGGTAAATGCACCAGCCACCTTCCAAGCAAAAATGACTATGATCCTGAAAGACTTCCTTGATAAAGGAGTGGTAGTATACATTGATGATATACTTATATACTCTAAATCGGAGAAGGATCATGTCATATTGGTTAGAAAAGTCTTAGAAAGACTGCGAGAATACAGAATGGCCATCTCGCTTACCAAAAGCACCTTTCATGTCAAATCAGTGGAGTTCCTAGGGTATATTGTGGCTGATGATGGACTTACTATGAGAGACAGAATAGGCTTCGCCAACTTCTACCGGCGGTTCATAAAGAATTTCTCCGCACTATGCGCGCCATATACTGATTTGCTAAAAGGTAACCCGTAGGATTTTTCTTTGGGTGAAAAGCAACAGCAAGCGTTTGAGGAGCTCAAAGGTCGGTTCATCACAGCTCCGATATTATGTCATTTTCATCCGGACAGGGAAACTGTAGTGGAAACAGATGCCAGCGATTACGCCCTTGAATGTGTCCTTTCTCTATATTTGGACAAAAAACTATATCCTGTCACCTTCCATTTTTGAAAATTGACACCTGCTGAACGCAATTATGACATTCATGATAAGGAATTGTTGGCAATATTAGTTGCGTAGGATGAATGGCGACACTATTTTGCTGGGACCGATGAACCGTTCACCATATACACCGATCATTAAAACCTACAATATTTTCTCACCACAAAGGCCTGGTCGGTAAGACAAATTCGCTGTGCTCAAAAGCTTACTGATTTTAACTTTGAAATCATTTATCGACCTGGAACCAGAGGGGGCAAACCGGAGGCTTTAAGCTGGCGGCCAGAGTACCGCCCAGAGGAGGGAGCTGAGCATGCCAAGCAGGCTATACTTCAGTCTCATCACTTTGAAAACGTGCAGAATAACCGAAACTTAGGTGTCTCAGTTATATGGGGAAAGGAAAACTCCGAACACCTCAGTCAGCGGTTGCCTCAAGAGGAACAAAGCAATATGATAAGGATTATAAGACTGCAACAGGAAGCAAGAATCCCGACTTGAGGTTCCAAGCTAGCTGTCAGTCATGACTTATACAGTACCGAAAGCACCATAGTTCCGGCGAATGGGCAAGTGCTCATTGGGAGCTGGATTGGCTATCGGATTAACAATTGGAACATATGCACGTATTGAACCCCGTAGTGGATTAGCAGTCAAGCATGGTATTTCCATTGGAGCCGGAGTAGTGGATACAGACTATAGAGGTGAGGTTAAGATCCTCCTAGTCAACACTACGGACGATCCTTTTCATGTACACACAGGAGACCGGATAGCTCAGATAATTGTGGAAAAGGTTGATGAGAGAGAACTTCATGAGGTTATGGAGGTAGATGAAACTGAACAAGCAAGCCAAGGGTTTAGTAGTTGAGATATACGGTTGGAAGAAAACCAACCACAATTATGTTTCCTATATTCTGACGGAAAGAATGAATATTTGGACTCAATGGACATTACTTCACACCCGATATGCACTAAAGGATAAACACTAATCTCGAATGCAATAATTGCAAACTGCGAAGTCAAGAAATTTGATAAAAAATTCATGGTACGGGTAAGAGAAATGGCAAACGAGGATCCAGATTGGCTAGACCGAAAAAAGGAACTGGAAAGTTTACGGAATGATGGCAAAGAAATGCCGAAACAATGGTCCCTGGCACATGGAATCCTCTACTACAAAGAACGCCTATATGTTCTTCACAATGAACACCTGCAGACAGATATAGCACAAAGCAGTCACGACTCTTGGATCGCAGGACATTTCGGTCAAGAAAAGACTCAGGAAATTATCACAAGAGACTTTTACTGGAAAGGAATCACAAACATGATAAACGACTATGTACCATCCTGTACTGAAGGCCAAAAGGCAAAGGCACTAAGACATGCACGCTTCAGGCTGTTACAACCACAACAGGTCCCATTTGCTGCTTGGGCATCTACCTCGGTAGATTTTATCACACAACTTCCCAAATCTGAGGATATACACAGATCATGGTTGTAGTCGACCTGTTCACCAAAATGGGACACTTTATTGGCTTAGAAGACAACGCAACCGCAAAGGACGTTGATGAAGGATTCAGCAAAGAAGTTTGGAAACTTCTTGGGTTACCAACGGAAATCATTTCCGACATGGACGAAAGGTTTGCAGGAGAATTTTGCGAATTATTGTGCAAGACACTAAGCATTCAAAGAAAGATGTCTACGGCTTACCATCCTCAAACTGATGGACAAATAGAGAGAGTCAACCAAGTGCTGGGAGGCTACCTATGAATATTTGTCAACTATGATCAGGATGAGAGGTACCATCTACTGCTGTTAGCCGAGTATGTATATAACAACTCGGTAACAAGCTTACATAGAACAACCCCTTTCTTCGCAAATTATGGTTACCATCCTCAAACAGAATGGATGAAGGAACTAGAAGTTCAGAATCCGGGAGCAACTATGTATGCTCACTGGATGAAAGCGATACTTGAAAAGGCAAAGGAATCCCTTGAGAAGACTCGTGAAGGGATGAACAAGTACTATGAGCGCAAAGCTCGCAGTCAACTAAACTTCAAAATTGGCGACTTGGTTATGCTAAACGCGAGGAATATCCGGACCAAGGGACCGTCCAAGAAGTTAGCGCTAAAATTATATGGCCCGTTCAAAATCCTAGAGCATAGAGGAAACCTTTCCTACAAATTGGAAATATCAGAGCGATGGAAATTCCATCCGGTATTCCATGTATGGCTACTCAAGCCATACCGAAAATCAGTTCGACCTGGCCGAGAACAACCACCCCTGGCACTGGAAGAAGTTGAAGGTGACCTTGAATGGGAAGTGGAAAAAATCATCAAGATTGAAATAATCTCTTATGAGCGAAGATTCAGAGGACATTTACGAACGATCCAAGAACTTCGATACTTTGTCAAGTGGAAAGGATGTTCCGAAGATGAGAACACCTGGGAACTACCAGAGCACTTAGAGCATGCTCAAGAATTGATTGAAGATTTTCACAGGGAAAATCCAGCAATGCCAAAGTTGGGCTAGGTAGTATCTACGGAATGGTTTTTCCTGCTGTGGGCAAGTTATTGCAGAAGGTTTTTTAACCCTACCGGAAGGATTACTAAAAGGAAGAATTGTTTCGAGACCAAGCTTAGGAAGGGTGAGCTGATCTTACACATATGGGATATGGTACTAGACTTACGAGTCTAAAGATGCGATGGTATATAGCGCCGGGAGGTGACTATATTGACTACAACCCACACTGGCAAGAAGTAGGATCGTATGCAGAACTACTCAGCCACGGTGAAAGATGATAGAGTAATTTATCCAAGTGGATCTATTACGTATTCTGCATTCTTGATAATCCGAATGCATCTGTACATGAGTGCATATATGCAGGAAAGACAGCTATTCAGACTGATCACCACGTATTCCGAACAATGTTCGCAAATTGGCGGCATCAATTTGAACTTAGTTTCTTTGGCAAAGAGATTGAAGGCTCTCTACTGGTGGAGTGCTTGACACCCGCAGACGAAGAGATAGTCCGGGGGATCATGTGCTGTAGTGGGGTCATACATCTTCAGGGTCAAACAGTGTTTGCACTGATTAGACCATGGCCGAAGTTTCCAAGGATACTTCTTTTATATGGCCAACCTAAGTACTGGGAAAAGTGTCTAAATAGTTAGCAGTCCCCCATAGTTAAGGGATCATCAAGCAACGGAGAGGAGACCTTAACAATATATTCAGTTATTCACCTTCGAGAACCCTTTTATCTTAAACCATACTGTTACTGAGCTTTCCTGACAGTTTAATGATTTTCTCCATACGAGCAAGGCCTAGTCAATACAACAGTACCGAATTGGCTACCCCGAAACACGTTGCAATAGTGCTCCTACCCTGGTGGCTGAGATTAGCACCACGCCCTATACCGTACTATAACAAAGGCCCGGTCATATTCATCCAACCCAAAGAGAAGTAGTTACCTGTTGCCAGTCAGCTTACCGCATAGGATCTTAACAATAACTTTCATCTTTTGATCTGATAGCGAACTGGCTTTGTCTCTGAAACTTTCAGTTTCCCTACACAGCTAACACCATGATCAGAGCTATTACTTTTCTGAGTGTGTGAACTCCACGTAGTCAGAGCAGTCATTTGTTTTTCAGCTATTTAAGCTATAGCCGGCCATTTTGGAACGTACCAATAACTTCTTAAAAGATCAAGGGGCCAGCTACGTTGTTCACCAAGTCTGGGTCATGCCGTCTTATCCGGCTCTGCAGCTGGCTTTCAGGATGACTATGCTTTGTGTTCAGGCCAATACCTTGTTCTCTTCAATACCTCTCCTTATCAACTTGTTCTGATAGGTTTATTGACAATATAGGCATCATATTGGGAATCAGCATTCTCTCAGTATGTGTTGCAGTAGCCTACTTCAATTGCACGTTCATGCCCATCAAGGACTACCTGGGCTCTCTTAACTTCAACATGGTGTCACTCTGTGAGCTCTTGGCAGAATCACTTCATTCCACTTCCCTGTTGTAGCACGAAATGCCCACCTATATACCCTGTGGACAGCATCCGGATGGACTGACGGCGACGACAACATATATGGGGATACAAGAAGTGCTTAATTACTGGTTTTTGTATATAAACGAGCAACTGCAGAAGGTTCCTGTATCATCTCCCAAGGCGAACGCTGGTGCCTCATGAGTATGATTGTCTGTGGAGGTTTGGGCTCATCCTCTTTCCTCTCCTAGGGTCTTGTAGTCCTCTCAGGAGTCATTTTTGTCTTACATACTAGCCCTGTGGCTGTATATCATAAAGGTTACAAAGTCTCTCCTTATTCTGAAACCAGGTAATATACTCTGTAGTTTATCTAGACTTTTTGCTATCCATATCCAAGGTTATCTGTTTACTGATAATGTTTTTGCGTTGGTGCTTTAAGGAGCTAAGAGAACAATGATCACTTATGGTTGGTACAGGAAGAAGGCCAGATTTTAAGTATTATACACAGTTATTGGCACAACCTGATATTATCTTAAGTCATAGACTTACACAAATTGTATCCAATATAGCTAAATATTGGCCGACTGAAAGGTCCTTGTCTAGAGAAAATACTTAGTTAGGACCAGCTCTGTCCAGCTTTAACATAACAGCTTGTAGACAAGCTCTAAGACATGATACTGGGATTTAGGATTGACATCCAATAGTGGCAATATTAGGGAATTGATTTTTCCTCGTATTGAGGAAAGTGATAGCGGCTGGAATTTGGATTTCAGCATTCATACAGGTATCAATAAGCTGACTGGGAAGAACAAATTAGTGACTTATGATGTAATATTTGATGGAACAGATGATATTGGAGATTGAAGGAAGGAATATAATGCATTATCAGATTGAAGTAATTTAGAAAGTCATTTTTAATTAAAATACTATCAGCAGTGAAGGTTACATGATTAATCCATAAGGCTGCATGGATCCACAAAAAACTAATTCTCAGCTACAAAGTGTCCTTCAGGTGAAATATAAACATGGAGAGCTACAAAGTCATGTTGAAATAAATTTAGCACTCAAGAGGAGTGCCCAAGGTTGTCACTGCCAACTACAACTCAGGAATGAATAGCTCAGTTGGGTTCTATGATTGAGTATCAAAGTTCAATGCAGCTAGTATGACTTTGGAATACATAATCTGTATCAATGATGGGAAGTTTTGGTAACCCAATATTGTTTAATACTCACATACCTGAATTAGAGCAGCTGTTATTATCAGACTGGAAGGTCTATCATAGAGGAGCGGGATTAGATAAGTTTCTGGCAAGAGAGTGTAATTTCATTGCAATAAGGTAAGTAAAACTGAATCAATTTCAAGTTTAGAAACTTCCTGAAATAGGCCAGAAGGATTTTAGTATATTTGTTAAACAGGATAGTTGCATTTTGATTAAGTTTTCTTTGCTAATATCTTTTTAATTTAAGCACTTATACTAATTAGGGATTTTGACTCACAAGTTTCCCGGGACTATCCTCCTATATACTTAAGTTAAGTGATTACTATATTTGTTCCTAATCTTTTACCGGGTCAATTGAATACCTATGCTTCGACCCTTTTCCCCTCAAACTATCAGTATTGACTAAGTCCCTTTTAGAATCATAAACAACTTAGAAATAGGTTTCACTATATGTACACATAAGTAGAGGCAATTTTAAATTTGAGATATTTTTAATAATAAATATTAAATCATAAAGGTTTTGATATATTTTAAAATAGATATCTGTCCTTATTGAAATATAGGATCTAATGAAGACTGCAGTATTCAGAACTAGTGGGTAGAGCTTCTCTGTTAATTTTAGATTCTTTCAACTTATACTGAAATCTGGCACCTGACTGCTGAACCTTGGTCCTTTAAGACATGATAGCATTTGCATAGATTTAGTATTCAAGTGATAGAAATATATTGGTACACCCTATTGAAGAATATAGCAGTAATTAGAAGTTTGCAAAGAGGTAATACTTATATTCTTAAAGAGAGCAAAAGGTTTTAAAGGTATGATAAAAGTTATGAAACAACAAATCATAAAGTAGAGGTATGAATATAACACTGCTATATATCTGTTGGTATATCTTATGGAACCTCAGCCCAGCTAGAGGGCCCCTGTGGCGCCTTGTAAGGGATAGTACCATAGGCCTGTAAAAGCCTCATGATAATCTGAGGTGCATTGAAAAAGAAAGTACTTAGCTACCGATTTGGGTAAGGTAACACAACAAAGCAGGGAAAGCCTGATTGATACTTGGGTAGGGTAATCTAGTTAGACAGAGTAACCTGTATCATACCCACAGCTAGGTAGGGTAACTATGGTGGGCAGGGGAAATTAGGAGCCATCTTCAGTAGGAAAACTATATTGGACCGTATAACCTGCGGCTAGAGTTGAACAGGGTACCTTGAGAGGCAAAGTAATAAAACAGCTTTGTACAAATATAGTAAGCAGTGTAGTAGCCACCGGGCCTATTATATTTATATAACTAAAAATATCATAGTTACCCAATCTACAGTATATAATAGAGTGATTATGTAGAGAAGTTTAGTAATGCAAAGGGGCATTATATGGACTTGAAAAGAGATTTGAATTATGATAGGGCCAAGTTACCTAATCATGGAGATCAAGAAAGGAATCATGTATCACAACTTACCCTACCTTGATATTACACAAAACAGAAAATATCACAATCGCCACTTAGTGTTAATTTAGGCTATTTCGGTATTACTATAACATATTTGCGCCTTAGGCCTTCTCCTATTGCGATTGGTGGTAAAGTGTGATAGTGGATAAAAGGCTAACAAAACTATGTCCTAGAAGGTAACCATGTAACACCATATATATTGTCCTCATAGTGGATGACCAAACTTGTCTGTAGGATATATCAGAGAGTGGTAACAGGAAACATAGGCAAGTAGGTCGTATTAACACCAGGTGCCACTAAGCAGGTACTCTAGTCATCTAATATCTGATGAGGAGTGTTGGTGTTCCTTAGAAGGGCTATCAGGGACTCTGGGACAAACAGAAGTTTCTTCTGATAAAGTTCTATTGTTAAGCAACTTATAGCCATACCACTTTACACTTACTAATGGATGTTACATGCATCAAATGATATCCTGTCTTATCACGCCTGAGGTAGTTAACAATCCATAGGCTATAGGTAGCAAACATATACAAAACTGAGTAGAAACACGCATAAGGGGAGATACAAAGTTACAATACCAGTTACCAATATACCAGGCTGACTAGTTTAACCACTATGCTTGTATAGACGAAAATACAGCCTGGCTACGGAGTCTTGATATTGAAAAAGACTTGCAGTTCAACTTGACATTAGGCAATTGACAAGATAATTATCAGAAAGGCTTTCCTCTCCTGCAGACATAATTGCAAGACATTATTGTAAAATCAAAAGCTTGGTTGACACTGATTATCCAACTGTTCCAGAGACTCATATGGCTATTATTAAGGGGGGTTATATATTAATAGCCCTGATTTGAGAGATGTATACAGTGATGATCAAAGTAAACATCAGTGTTGATGTTATTATAATTCTGCATGAATAAAGGTTAATAGAAGTATACTCTGACAACTAACCATCCTTACAAGAAGAACTTGAATTGAGTCTCGCTCAGGCTTACCTAGATTACATTTTATCAATTCTTTTTAATAGTCTTGATCTTTACCTTCAGTGAACTTTGCCACGAGTCTTTGGTGTGATCTAAGCTGGTGATCCAGTTTCCTCCAAGCTACCAGCATTATTGAATATGGTTAAGGCCTTTGCCTAACTCACAATAGAAAATTCTAGCTCCTCATAATATCTATCATGATATTTACAAGGACTGACAACTATATCTTGAACGAGTATTGTAGGTAGGATAGTATTATTTCAGTAATGTCTTAACATGTTTACAACAGAGTACAGAATATCTAACCCACAGACTCCACTTGGACTACAATATTTTGTAGACCAAGCAGGTTTCAGGTCGGAATTGGTGATAACGATAATTGAGCTGACCATTGTGGGGTAGTTAATCCAGTTCTGTCAAATTGTGTGGGCTGCCCTCTTACTGAGAAAGATGGAGAAAAGTCAGGAAAGCTCAGTTTAGAAAGAAGATAAAGGTTAAGGGTTGTTGAAGGCTGGTAAACATGTTAACTGAAGAAATTGTAAAGATCTCTTTTACATTTCTTGGTAATCCATAACTATTACTGCAGTTTTATCTGTTTTTTGATTATCCCATATATTAATTGTTAAGTTACAAGAACCTCTATGCTCCTTCTCTATTACAACCACAGTATTATAAAAATTAGCCCAGTTTTTTTGCCAAGCCCTAGCCTCATTGACCTACAGCCATTTCTCACAACTTTAGCATTACTCCTATTGGCAAAAGTCTTAAAAAACACTTCCCCCATGAATGAGCCTGGCCTATCATTCCCATCCTGCCAGGTAAAGGGAAAGAAAAAGCCAGCCCATCACCCACAACCACATACAGGCTCTAAAGTCTCAACTCTTGCTAGAGAAAATCATACTGCATCCCCTATCTTTATACCACATGCCCAACCTCGCTTAAATGCCCATGCAGCAACATTACCTACTCCCTGCCACAACCATCCCCGAGTCTCCTCATGGCAAGTGGTGGTTGCACCCCAAACAACAATTGCTCGCTGGCTCACAACTGTTGGCACTCTAAAGAGGGCCTGATAGCTCAATGCAAATTTACAGCTCAACGAAAATTTGTGGCTTTCCATAGTAAATTTGTGGCTGGGCATCACTTTGTAGCTTGACTTGGCTCTATGGGTAACAATATTTTATGGCTCAACAATACTTTGTAGATTAATAACACTCTATAGCTAAATTTAATTTAGTAATATAATGTTAAAATTTGTAACTTAATATTATCTTAAAGTTTTGAATTAAACTACCAACTATTGTTAAATTACCAAGTGTTATTGAGCAATAAAGTGGTGTTGAAGTATAAAGTATTGTTAGCCACAAAGCCAGATGAAGCCAGAAAGTGCTGCTGAGCCACAAATTTGCGTAGAGCTGTAAATTTATATTGAGCTGTCAGGTACTCTTTAGAGTACCAACAGTTGCAAGCCAATGAGGAATCATCAGTTGGGGTGCAACCCCAACATTTGAACGAGTATGGCCAATGCACACCCAGAAATGCCTTATTTCTACCATCTTTACCTAAACCTCGCCAGAGAAAACAACATTCCTATTGCACCAAATCAAGAATTTTATATCTACAGAAGAATGATGCAGTTGATGCATAATGATTACAGAAAAGCAATATATACCCTTCCACTTAGACATTAGTTCCCTCACTGAGGAATTAGACCTTTTAAGGACAACAACTTTCAGGCCTGTTACCCCCACCTAGGGTTCTGCCACTTCCTGACCACCTCCCATCATAGAGTTTACCTCTGGCCCTATTCCCTTTGCTTCTCCTTCTACCCCCCCTACCCTTACCACTATTGGTGCCCCTATTTGGACTATAGTGGTGAGAAAGAGCAGAAGCAGGACCCCTACCACTTTAAAGCCTAGACTAGCTGTGGCTATGGCTTCATTAGCCCTAAGAGATCCATTCCCAACAAGGGTATCACCACTAGAGTGAGAGGCCTCATTATCAAGACAGAAGACTCTCTCCTGACCCTTTGCACAGTTGATTTTAGAGATAATACCACTAAACCTTTCTCTGGTACATGTGTTCAAACAGTCACCCATATGGGTGGCAACATTACCCTTACCAACATGGATTCAGTAAAAGCAACTACTGTTAATTGTAGGATGTCTTGCTTTCTTCCGCCTCTTAATCCTTGGCACTACTACTGAGCATCTGGACATTCCCGCCACCCTCATACTATCTTATAGTCTTCCCTCATTAGAGACTTTGGCTATTATCCCCTCAGTGCTCATGATCTACAATATTGTGCTTACTCCAAACTAGGTCCCCAGATGGCTCACTCCAGACAGTAATAGCGAAAACATATCTGCCTCCATTGCTGTCATCTCTCTCCCTGGGCCCAGAGATGAAAACTTTGTATCCAAATGCCTGGCTGCCTTCTCTAGAGCCTTCAGACCTGAGTGGTGGTGCGCTTTCACCCTCTTGTCTAATTGTTACCTCTTTGGATAAGATAGAAACAAGTACCACATTCCTGCTTCCTGCTGCTGGTGTACCCCCTCAGACTAAATTGGGTATCATACCTGCCCTACTGCTACCGGTCACCTCCAGGGTCATCCTTCCAGCCTGACTACCCTCTGAGGTGTGAACCGTGATGGCATGCTTTATGCCCACTCTACCATCTGCCCCTCCTGCCCCAATTAATTTTTTCCATTTTTTTATTTCATACACTTGTTATTCAAGTTCAAGGTACAGATTCTACATGCAGCACTAGATATTGCAGTAAACTAACCTCCTCCCATGCCCTGACCCCGGAGAGCAAAGGAAATTCCGTAAGGGAAGCTTGACCCAACTGGTCTTTAAAACCATCTAAACAAGCTGCCATGCAGTAATCACAATCAGAGAGCCAACAAAACCAACATGAAAGCAACTCCAAGCCCTAATAGTGAAACAACCAAATGCAACAAACGAGAATACAAAACAAGGAAACCCCAACACCTAAGACCGAAGTCAAACCAAAGGCCTAGGTACCAGACACACGTAGTTCCAGCTCCCTTAATAAGCCTGCAAGAGCACAAAGTAGGAAGATATTCCAGTGGGCATATGGCCTGGCACCAAGGGTGGAAAGGGGCCCCCTCAGAAGAGGAACCTAAAGAAGCCAGGCCAGCTTGTGGCAGGGCCCAGTGCTGAGTTCAGAGGACACAGTGTCAGCCTGGGTGTGGTAGTAAGGTACCAACTTAGGGGGGGCAGTAAGGTGCCAGCTTGGTGAGCAGTATGGTGCCAGTCGATCAACCGTCTGGAGGTGAGGATGAAGGAGGGGTAGATGCAAGGACCAACGGAAACGTGTGTGTGGCCATCTAGGCAGTTCTCATTAAAGTGAGAGTGGGAGAATCGACAATCAGAGTGCCAAAGCAACTATAGGCCTGTAGAATGTTTCCCCCTACTACAACGCTGTGTCCCAGCCGTATAGGGAGGTCAGAGGGAATTCTCAACCATGCAAATGTTAAGCAAGGCCGAGCAAAAGGCTATTAGACGCAATAGAAAAGTGGGGAAAGGAGAGGAACCATCAACAAAGATGGCTGAAGAGGAGAGAGAAAGCTCAAAGGGGTAGACCCTAATGAGGACAGAGAGGAGGGAATCATTAAGACTAATCCCCTGCCCCTGGCATGGCCTAAGGGTAAGGATGAACCGCAACAAAAGTGGTGATAGTATCTCGTGGTGTTGAGATTTCAAACGCCGGGTGTATAGAGGAGATGGAGGATGTGTAGAGGAGACGGAGGATGACCCATCCTGCCCTTAGAACATTATTATAGACTCTAGTAGTTCACCCAGGCAGGACCCTATTGATGACACTAAATTGTATCAGGATTACAGTAATTAGGACATGGGCGTTTCCTTACCTTGGCTTACATCCTAGTGGATCGGTAGTTTCTTTGTAACGTGTCATTTCCTGTCCCGTGCCGGATAAAATTTGGATTCTGGCCTCGATTGCAGATTTTTTACTAACCTAACTTGCATTGCTATCCTTGATATTACTGGGCTCATTTAGGTTTTCCTGGTAGGATAAGGACGGTGTTTCACTTGGCTGTTACTTACTGGTTGGTGCTGGAGATTTTATTTTCTGACTTAAAGGAAGGGAAATGCTTTATTAGAATTTTTTCTTTTTTGTTTTGTAAATGCAATAGATATTAAAATTTTTTATATGCTATAGTGCAAGCTGCAAACATGGTTTTGGATGTAACACTAAATATATGATATGAAAAAATAAAATAAAAAAAAAAGTAAAAAAGGTACTAGAATATCTCTGAAAGGCAATAGAGGCTAATATTTCAAAAAGCCCCAGTAGCCGTGGACACCTTTCCTGGATTACTGATATCTCCTCTACCTTTAACCATTTATGTTGCCAACCTATATTGCTCCATCCCAGGTGGCCTTGATATCTCGTACATTGATGATTTCTCTATAACTGTAGCCACCTCCACCAACAGTTCTAACACACAATGACTTGAATACCTCTTAGCAGGATACCAAGATCAGGTGCCTACCTCGCTGTGTCCTTATCAGTCTCTAAGACCAAACTCCTACCCCAGTGCACCCCTAAGGATTGCCCTCCAACTTCCACCCTGCCTGTTATTTTCCGCAATATGCCTTTCCATAGATCACCTTCTGTACGCTGGTTAAGATACTGGTTGATACATCCCTTGGGTAACTCCAGTCATTTCACTAAATACCAAGAACTTGTTTAAGGGTACTTTGCGGAGATCCATTGGCTAAGTGATGCGGGAAAAGAGTCTCCTTCTGGTGTAAAAGGAAGCTTACCCTTGGCTACCCACTTCCTGTGTTAACTGACAGGGGTGACTAGTTCACTACTAACCCCTCCATGGTGAATATACCGGACTCCTTCTTGCATCGCATCCTTTGCTGGATAACTAATTGCTTCTCACCCCCAACAATTAGCTCACTGTTCTGCAAGTCACCCTTACCACTCTTCTCTTCATTTCTGAAACAAACATTCATATATACCACCCTTAGTTTAGGGTGCTTACCTACTAGGAGCAACCAAGTATCAGCCAGACTCCCTCGTAATATACCTACCTGGAATTCCTACTGTACACTAGATTCTCAGCGTTATCTTCAAGTAGTCATGTAAGTAAAGTGTCACACTTTGTATTAGACTGGTCCTGTTAGACCATTGTCAAACCTTCTACCCCTGAATGTTCTGTGTCATACCATAGTATAAAACCTATTTTTTCCTTGCACTGCTTATCTCTGACCACCCCTCACCTAATTCTCTCATTTCCCTACAATGAGCCCTGGGTGGCCTATAAAACAATTAACACTACAGTCCGCTATCAACACCTTCCTGTTTGTGTACAAACTAGGATCCCCTACAAAACATTACAAGTACCTATCCTCCACTGGCCATCATGCCTTTATGGGGCTGCCTTAATTTACCTCAGGCAGGATCCACCAAATGTCCAGTTGTGAGAGCAAGATTGCTACCCTCACAATGTGGGGCAATTCTCACTCCAGCAAACTCTTCCCATATTGGGAAGAGGAAGAAAAGACTGACACTCATGCTATCACTAACTACTCTACCAGGTATCTAGAACAGGCTTCGTACCTCGAAGGGATTTCTGATTTATGAGCTGATGCCACACGGTCCTCTTCTACCAGACTCATAGAAGGGGTAGTAAAGTATATTGCATCCTCCCAGATTGGATTCCCAGATGCAATGCCGAAAGGTACCATGCACTCTACCTCACTTGAGGATATGAGCTCAACAGCTCAGGCCTCACCTTCTGGACTTCCTAACTCTCCAGCCACCTCTTGCTAAGTCGGTATCTAACTGCTGCTGGTGGTTGAGTGTTAGGGGTAGCTGGTTCTAAGGACACGAGAATCGAACTAGGCCAGAATATTAATTCGTAGACGAAGACTTCCCTATGAAGGCTTGTTTGATTGAGTAGTAAAGATTTTCAAGTATAACATATGTTATTGATAAGATCTTTTCTCCGTTGCTTGATGATGGCTAAAGCTCGTGAGGAACTTCGATATTTATATTCCGCGTCTGAGTGATCGTGGACTACATCTTGCTTTGATACAAACAAAGTACCCTTCCGTTTTCCAACAGCTTTCTACCTTTGTACGAACACCGTTTCAGCCTGAACATTCTCTTCCCCTCACAGCTAATGGTGCAGTCGGAGCTCCTCTTTCACCGAAATGGGTTGTACACCTTTTGGTAGGAGACGCTTGACCTCCTCTTACTGTTCTGACATATCCAGTCATGTTTGAAACGTACCAATAGTCTCTTAGAACACTAAGGGGCGAGCTCGGTAGTTGACCTTATCTGCACAGTGCTGGTAGAACAGGCTCTGCAGCCGGCTTTCAGGATGACTTGTGTTGATGATCGGGCTAATACCTTCTCGTCATTACTGCCTCTCCTTATCAACTTGTTATGATTGGTTTACCTATACTACCATCAATTAGGGGCATCAGCACATTTTTACTTAGTGGGAGTAGCCTACTTCCTGCTCCTTCTCTTTCCTGTAGGGACTACCCTAATTGATATTTTACTCTTCGGAGTTCAAACAGATGTAACTCTGCGAGCTCTTAATGGAGTCGCTTGGTACCTCCTGGATTAGATAGCCAGAGAGCTCCACCAATATACACTGCGAACACCATCCGGTCGGACTGACAGTGGCGACTTATACGGTGTTACAAAAGGAACTTCAATGACTCGGTTTTGTATGTGAACGAGCAACTGCGCAAAATGCCAGTCTTAACGCAGGGTACGAACACCGGGGCCGCAGAGGTATGGCTTGGATTTTCAAGCATTTTTCGTATGAATACGCTGTTGGATTCCAGTATCATTTACCCATGTGCCTAACATTCTGGTAATAACGGTACAACATTATCCATTATTTTTCTTTGTAGTTCATCAAGGCGTAGCTTATAAAAGAGGAGTATTTTTATTAACTTTGCATTGTTTAAAGTTCTTAGTTTTACTTTTGTAACATGTGTACATGTTCCGGTACCTCTATTACCACCCTCGTTAGCCTTTCCTTTGTCATATTACATTTATTTGATTTGATTTCCTTTGTATTTGATTTCCCAACTAGAATCTCTAGATTCTGGCGCTCTGATGCCTGTATGCTTTGAAGGATTTGCAGGATTGTGCCCCAGGACTTCCAAGGCAAGGAACAGGTCATGTATACCAGCTTTAGGATAGAGGCATTATTGTGGGCAACTACCAGGATTTTCAGGACTCTGGAAGGGCAACAGGTATCTGATAGCTGTACACTCACTAGTAATGACACTGGCTGCGGGTTTTCAGAGCCTAAGCACTTGTAGGAAAGATTGTATCTATTAAACAGTAGAGTCCAGGCTGGCAGGAGATATCAGACTTTAGACAGATGCCAAGACTGTGAATAAACTTGCTTGAATGGGGATCCTATTGTCCCCCTTCACTGTATATACTACTCTATTGTACTCCGCTTGTCTAGGCCTGTCAGCAGGTCTCCCTTAGATACCTAAGCAATAGCCGGCTACCACTTAGGCTCTATTGTATAACCATTCATACAGGCTAATGTCTATTACATTTTTTTCACCTCAGTGGGTAATATCTGGTTCTCAGGATTGAGAACAGTGGGTAGGAATGATCACGCTTCCCTTTTCTAGATAACTAGTTAGAATCCGTACTGGCAAGGAGAGTATCTCAGCTCAGGTGCTAGATTCATTGTTATAGATAGAATGTATCAGACCACTATGTCTGGAAGGATATCCAGACCTCCCAACAGACTTGGCAATAACCCAGAATGAGACCCAGAAACAGAAGCTAACAATATATCTCGACCTAAACAAAGTTTCCTACAACGAGGAGACCTTGATACAGACTCAGAACTAGAACTTGCTACTGAGCAAATCATCTAAAGGGAAAGCCAGAGAACAGAGACAGCCCAGGAATCAAGACCAAGAACCAGAAGCATCTTAGAGACAGTCTTTGGAACCCTACCACACTCTGCTCTACCTTCAAGAGGCGAAACACTACCTGGCGGATTCCCAGACTCCCCAGGACCCTCTAGATACCATCAGTACCTCAGGGAAAAGGAAAAGAACCAGACCCTCCCTGCTACCTGCCAGGACCTCCGCCAGCATCTAGGATGATGGTTGACGCTATAGAACAACAAAGAAAACCAAAGATCAAGCTTCTACAACAATCCATGTTCAGTGGAGAAGGCGAAGATCTACAAGCAGACAAACTCAAGTGCTGGTATAGGGAGGTTAAGAAGTACTTATCCAAGTATGATGTCCTTGATCGTACAGAGGATGTAGTGGACTACTATGGCACCTATACAGAAAAGCAAGCACATAGTGCCTACTTCAACCTCATGGATGAGTTTGAAGACATGCACACCTTCCTCCAAGAATTCAAGAATCGATTTAAGCAGCTTTGTGAAGCATGAACCAAAACAGATGCCCTGTACCTCAAATGGCAGAAGATACAACAGTCCTCAGGAGGCAAGCCAGACAGAATTTCCTAGATTGCAGGAGAATAGATGACATAGGAAGGACCCTGCATAGAGACTCTATATCCGACTATGCACAAAGGCAATACTTTTTGGATAACATGGATCCAAGGCTCAGAAGAAATGTGTAATCACAGATAGAGATACTGGTATATGGAATCAAGTTGTCCTATTGGCAGCGAGATATGATGAAACAATATTCAAGACTGGAGCCTATTGGATCAGAAGCAGCTCCTTCAGCACCTAAGAAAATAAGGTAAATAAAGCTAAGAACTCTCTACAACAAACCAGCAACAGGCTAGTAGGAAAATAGAAAGCTCCAACGAGAAAATCGACCTCTCCCAAGTATAAGAAGCCTAGCAAGCAGGAAATGGATTGACCCAAGAGAGAAGAAGGCTGATACTATTTTGGAGAAGCAGGATATATGGCAAATGATTGTCCAAAGAAGCAGATCTAGTCCAACTATGTCACAGTAACTCAAGATACCCCAGACAGCAATTGAGAGCACTGTGAGGCAGTAAGTGATGACACACAAGAATTGGAGAGAAGGAATACCATTATAACTTACAAGACTAGTGTTGACGCCCCCACGGAAGCTGCCAGGCCATTCCAAGCATTAGAGTTTATAATGATAGACAACAAGAAACCGGCCAGGGTCCTAGCAGATAGTTGAACCTTTGTTACTACTCTAATAAGCAATCACTTTGTCACAACAAATAATATCCCTTATACCATTAAGAACATGCCTATAATGACCAAAATTGCTGTCAAAGGATCCAGATCCAGTTGGATTCTAACCTGCATCACGGATATCGAACTTGGCTGCATTTAGGTACCCAAGGTACATATGAGCATCACCCCAGTAACAGACTATGATATTCTACTATGCATGGATGACCTCATATACTGTAGAGCAGCCATAGACTGCTGGACAAATACCCTCTACTTCTCTAACAACAAAGTTTGAGGAAACTGCAATGGAAACAGCACACAGCTTCGCTCAGTCATGGCTAAACAGGAAGATATACCAGATATCCTCAAGATGTTCACTCATGTTTCTGTCACAGCAATACCTGAAACCTGACCACCATTGCAGCACTTTAACCACACGATTATAAACAAGACCTAGACCTTTATTTCAAGATGTCATCCTTCAAGACCCTGGAAATTCGATCTTTAAATTCCAGGTATGGATAGAGACACATATCAGGGCAGTGATACTCTACAGATCACAACCTCTAAGAGGTGCCAACATGTTTATTCAATGGAAACCTGATGGCAGGATAAGACCATTAGTCGACCTTCGGCATAGGAATAATAATACTAATGAGGACGAAGTTCTTATTCCCAATCAGCAGCTCATACTCAACACTGTAGGCAGACCCAAATTCTGAGGCAAGATAGAACTTGGTTACGCTTCTTTCTAGAGTATGCTGGAACCTGAAGAAGCGAAGTACAATACTATCAAAACAGCATTTGGAGGTTTCACCTACAAAGTAATGCTGCAAGGAGATACATACTATTGGAACTTTTATGACAGTTATGGAAGATACTCTATCAGAAGAACTAGAAGTCTTTATATGGGTATACATTAACGATATCCTGATATAGAGTGATATACACTAGAACCATATTAAACATATTAAAGCAGTTTGCAAGATGCAGCAAAAAGTAGAGCTATATACCAACTCAAAGAAGAGCGTCTTCTTTCCAGGAAAGCTTGATATCATAGGTTACCATACTGATGATTTAGGCATTCACCCAGCTACAGAGAAGATCAGAAGCGTATGAGGACTGGATAGGACCTCAGTAGAGAAAGGAACTTTAGCACTTTAGTGGGATGATTAAATATATCTCCAAGTTCCTACCAAACATTGCCCCCATCACTCCACCACTTCTAGAGCTTACCAGCGATGATGAAAGAATATTGAAAGACTTGCAGGGAGCAGCCTTTCAGGCAGTGGAACAGGCAGCAAAAAATTATCAAGTTATTTGATCGATTGACTATACCAACCCAGAACCAATCTGGCTGTTCACCGATGCATCTCCTACTGGTAGTGGCACTTTGATAGCCTAACGACCAACCAGAGATACAGCCACACCGGCAGCATTCCATTCCACAAAAACTGTAAGCCTCTCAGAGTAACTACCCCACCCCCCAACAGAAAGGTCTTGCAATACTTGAGGCTGTACAAGCCTTTGCACATCTGTTGTCCCACACAAAGTTCACCATTGTCACGAACTGTGAGAGTCTTACCAAGTTCATGATACGAAGAATATTAGTGACCTGCAGCAATGATGGATAATGCATCTTAGCTGCCTCTATTTTAAAATGGAATACATGTCTGAAGTTGAGAACTTTCTGGCAGACTGTCAATTTAGAATTCATGAAAGCAACAAAGGAACTCAAGATATAATACCCCAGGATCCCACCTCTGAAAGTTCAGGTCTTCAGGACCAAAACTCCAATTATATTCAAACCAACTACTTGTACTCCTCATACTATTGTCTAGATTCCAACAGCGAAATGGAAACCATTGAAGAAACACAGGACTTTCCATCCCTACCTAATCTTGAATCTATCTATCACTCCTTCCCGAACTACCTAGCAAGCAATGAGATTGCAGCAAATGAAGTCACCCACTCACAGATGTGCAAGAGTCGCCCTAAAAGTAATGGCAGCAGCATACAGGCAGGTAGCTCTTGGGGAGACAAAGCCACCTTGAACCTTCACACAACTAGAGAGGAATGAAGCCATTCAGCGGTCTCTTGGACCTCCTGCTATAAGAACCAGTGCCTTACACAACGAGATAGCAAGGTAGCCAAGGGATATTTCCCTAACGACCCTGGAAAGCGAAGGTAAGAAAATAAAGTAAAAGCAACCTCTGCTACCTTTATGGACAGTAGCCCACCTCCTTCAAAGGACAGCTCTATGTCCCTACCCTCACTAGGAAACAAATACCTGAAATTTGCAGATATGTAAACTACAGCATCCATACCTGCGATGTCATAGGCTTCGCCAGCTTCCAGACCCCTCTATAGTCATCCTGATGCTTTCTGAAATTTAACAGAAACTCATAAGGCTCAGACCTTCCTTGGTATCCTCTACTCATCCCTTCTGGGAAAGTTTGCCCCATTTGTTATTGAAGCCTTAGTGAATAACCCTCATTTCCAGCAAGTCCGTGAAACAACTGTAAGCTACAATATTAAATCCATTTTGGCCTCCTCATAGGTGATAATACCAATAGCTATTCTAACATCTATATCCCAATGGGACCCTTAGAGAAGGGAGTTTGGCTTCTGGATTTCATTCTTAATATAGTTCATGAAGGCCTAGGATATTTCTCAGCTCACAGGTCCAACAACTGTGCCGCGTGTTTCTTCTGGTGGCCTCAGATCCGCCATGACTTCATAGCCTAATGTCGCTTTTGTGATCAATGTTAGATCAACAAAGATCCAACAACACTTCCTGCAGGTAGATACCTAGCCCTGCCAGAACCCGATAAAGCCTACCAATTCCTTGCCCATATATTTCACTAGCCCCTTTAACAAATCAAACAACTGTATAACTATCCTGATTATTATCGATCGCTTTACCTCCTACACTCATCTTATACCACTTCACGACTTGGCCACCTCTGAATAAGTATTCAGCAATCTATAGGAGCCGATATTTGATATTCATGGACATTCCCTAAGTATAGTACAAGTCTAAAACTCCCACTTTAACTCTAAGTTCTGGTCTTAGATAATGAAGTCACTGGGAATCCAGGTTTGGATGCCAACTCAATACCACTACGAAACCAAAGGCCAAGAACAGCGCCAGATTCGCACTCTTAAACAGATGATGAGGAACTTCATTATCTAAAGAAAGAACAACTGGTCTGATACCCTCTCAGTGATAGCAGTAGCCATGAATAGCACCCCCAATGAATCCTTAGTAATATCTCTATAACAGGCAGTCTATAGACGCCATGGGAAGCTCTAAAATCCTGTCATCATATCCGCCAGTGGAGTACTAGCAGTGAACGAGATCTTGAATAGCGTTGATGCTACCAGGATGGAAGTTGATATGGCCTGAAAACATATCACATTCAGGCCTACTGTGCAAGCAGGTAAAAATAGAAACCAGTATCGAAGACTATTGAACTTTGTCCCCAGAGTTTTTGTTTTAAGAACGCTATTGCACCTCACCCCCTGAACGATCTAAGAAGCTAGAGGCTCACTGATTTGGACCCTTAAAGGCCTTTGAGGATGACTCTAGTTGTGATAACCACCAGCTCGGATTGCCTAAGAGAATAGAGAACCCGTAGCTATAATATCATATCTCATGCCTCAAGGAATGCCATGAGGACAATGCCAATAGATGTGCATCCAGAGAGATGCATAGGCCAGCCCCTTTACTGATCAACAATACCGAAGAATGGGAAGCAGAGGAGATACTCGTTTTCGACTTCGGAACAACAGAGTGGAGTTCCAGGTACTCTGGAAAGGGTATTCAAGGACATATAACTCTTGGGAACCTATCATGAACCTGGAGAACACAATGGAAATCATAGTGGAATATGGGAAAGAAAACCACTGTACAGAACCGATGCCTATGATCACCTCCCACTTACTCAAGACCACTTGGGAGCCCGTGGAAGTCTCTACAATCCCTTGCCCTAGAATCATAGTATCCAGTGATTTCTGGAAGCCTATTTCTAAAATCTTTACCTAAACTTTGCTAAAGAAAATAACATTCCTATTCAACAAATCCAAGACTTTGGCATCTCCAGCTGAATGATGCAGCACATCTATGAAGATTACAGGAAGGCAATAGATAGCCTGTCAGAAGACCTCACTGCCCTTAGTGGTGAGCTTGACCTCTTCTGGAACACCTAGCAGTATGCAACCCCCACTGAAGGATCAGTCCCACCATTCCCTCCTGCCCCTGAGTCTTACTCTCTCCTCATTCCCACTACCCTTCCTTCTGCCCCACCTACCCATCTGCCTATTAGTGCCATTACTGAAGAAACTGTCATGAAAAAGGCAAGAAGAAGGACCACCATCACTCCAAAACCCACACCAGCTAATTCAATAGCCCACACTAACCCCCAGGGCCCGTCCTGCTTAGAAGGGTATTATTTATTAGGGAGATTCGCCTCCTTATCAGGTGAGATAGCTCTCCTATTACTATCGCTGCTTTTGAGTATAGAGATAATATTATTAATGCTCTGTCAGGCACATATGTCCTAATAGTTACCTAACAGATTACGTCACCCATACCACTATGGGTTCAGTTGGCACACCGAGTCTGAATAGCAGGAATCTTCCTTCTTCCACTTGATCCCTGGCACTTTCACAGACTAATTAGATACTCCCACAACTCACCTCCTGGTGCATGGTTATCCTACCTCACAGCCTCTTTCCATTATTGCCTCCGAGCTCAGACCTTCATTACTGTGCTTGCCCTAACTGAGCCTCCCAGATGTCTCCCCTATGACAGTAATTGCGAGAGTAAGTCTGCCTTCACTGCAACCATATATGTCACTAGCCCTAGAGCTCAAGACTTTGTCTGTAAATGCCTGGCTGCCTTCTCCTCCACCTTCAGAGGTTAGCACCACCTGTGTTTTAACAACTTCACTTTGTGTTCCAACTGCTATCTCTTTGGACACCATAACAACAAGTGCACCATTCCTGCTTAGTGCTGCTGGACGACCGTATAATACTACACCTAGGATAATACCTGCTCTAATGCTCTCTGTTGCCTCTGTGGCTACGCCTGCAACCACATTATACTAAGCTGTGTGAACTCTAATTGCCCTTATGATGCCCACTCAACTATCTTCTTCCTGCTCTCTATGAAGATTCTTGCTTGCTCTGGTAGTACTCCAATGGCAGTTGTAATGTAGGACACTAGCAGTCTCAGGATAGCTTGTGTTTCAACCTGTGTAAAATACTATTTTGGCTTCCATCATATTGGTTCTTTACTTTCTTAGTCTTGGGTACCCTCCTGTCCCCAGCCTTAATAATATGGATCCTATATTCACTTGCAGATGTTCTACTAACTTGACTTGGTTTGATTTCCTTGATATCTGTTTAGTTTACCTTAGTTTTCTAATAGCTTTAGAGGGGTCTTTTACTTGGCTGTAAGTTATCAGTTCATGCTGGAGATTTGTTTTCCCACTTATTGAAGGCTAATGCCTGATTTGAGTTTTGTGTTTTACTTGATAATTGTGTTTGGAAATAAAGTTTCTTGTATACTATATTGCAGGGTGCACGTATGATTTGGTACCAGAAATAATTCCTATATTATAAGAAAAATGAAAAATGAAAAAATTAGGTACAAGAACCTGCATGGAGTGCAAGCTAGGGCTAAAAAAAATCTTAATTTCAAACAACATCCTCTGAGTCTCCTGGGATCAAAACTAATACTCTCAAAACTCTGTTATATCCTTCACTCTTCATATCTTGCCTACAAGCAAACAAATACCTAGCTGCACAAAAGATGAACAGCCAGAAAGTTGGAAGAAGGAAACCAGAAAACTATAAGGAAAACCCTTGATAAAAACTACTACAGATTAGGAGAAAATTAGCAACTACCTGGCACCCCTACAGGCTCAGGCAGGTTGAAGATAGACCTGAGATTCTGAAGTAACCAATGGCATTAAGACAAATCTATGAGGTAGTGCAAATCTAGAACCAGACGTAACCAAAAGCAGATTTGTCCTGGGCCAAAGGTCTCAGCAGAGGGGAGGTATTAAGGTACCAGCTGTAGAGATGTGGAGCCATTGGGAGCTAGCCATAGTGAGGCAGTAAGGTTACAGCTTCAGAGAGAGGGAGCAGTAGGGTGCTAGCCAATCTTCTGTGAGGAGAGGAGAGATGAGGAGAGGAGGAAGAGGTGTAGACCTAATTTACAGGGAGACAATTTTTTGCCTATCCATCAAGGGAGTTCTCAAAAAGCACATAGTTTAGAAATGGACCTTTGGACTGCAAAGGGACTGTAGGCCTGTAGGGAGGTTAGGCCTCCTGGAAGTGTTTGTCCCATCCGTATTAATCTATAGTTTTGCTGACTATCTAAATGTTAAACCCAGGCAGAGCAAACAAGCTAATCAAGGAGAACCAAGAGCGCGGAATGGAGAAGACACTATCAATCAGGATGAAAAGAAGCTCAGGATTGTCTTAAAGGGGTAGACCGTAATGAGTTGGCTGAGGCGAGATAGAGGTAGACAACTCCGTACTATTGACATGGCCAGAGGGAGTTGGCACCAGCTGAGACGAAGTTGAAATGATTTCTCCTGGTGTTGAGATTTCCATCACTGGGTATGCAGCGGAGACGGAATATGGCCTATTACCAAGGGGGATGACTAACTATTTATACCCTTTTCCCACAACTTATGATGCCTATATATATAATGTATCCTTAGAAACTTCCGCTATGGTGTTTGCAAGTGTGAATATTGTATGACCCTGCAGATGTATGCCCTGCTCGGTCAAATGATTCCCTAAACTTATTTCTTAATCTGAGGATGTCACAAACTCCAACTGTAGATCGCTTTCAATTTATTTGCCAAATGACCTAAGTTCAAGTTTATGCTGCTCATTTGCCAACAGCATGCAGGAATCCCTGTTGCTCAGTTTGGATTACTGTCTTTCTTGCATATATGCACTTAGGTTCATATGCATTAAGATTATGAAGGGTTATAGTAATCTTTATATAGAGTCAATACATTTCACTCATGCTGCACAGCTCTGCTATAGGCACTACTCCTTAGCACTATTGGGTCTTGTTATATAGTAGCCTCCCAGTTCTATATACTATTACATCATATAATTATTGAACATTCTGTATTTGTATAATAGTGGTACCTATTGTGGTGTGTGAGGAAGCTCAGATTTTGATATTCCCCATCCTTGTGAACTGATGATATCAATCACAAACAATTCCTTAACAATGGGACCTGGAACAGTGGTACAAGTGTTAACATTTGAACGTTTTGATAATTAAGTTGTTGTTAATTACATCCCATGTCAAACAGGGTATAGGTTCAAAGAAGCACAGTCCCAATGCATATATTTTGTCTTGGAGAAACTACCCAATTTGCACAAAAAAATAGTTACCATGTCTACATACTATATGTGGAAATGCATCTCCATATATACAGTTTTACAAAATGGAATCCTCACTGTGAGAATAAGATTTACACTCCTTGGTCTTAAATCAGTATAGCAAATGAACAACATGGGTCATCAACAAAAAACAAAGGAGAGAAATCTCTCTCACCTGGTACCCAAACTAGAACTATCATGCCAGGAGGTGGAGGGTAGTATCAGGAAGGGTATAATCATTCCACTGATGGTATGGACTGAGAGTGTTTCAACCTGCATCAAGCTCGCTTCTATAATATAGGGGGAAGTAATAACACTTATCAGAAAATAGTACAACTTTTATGATATGAGAGTCTACATTGTACTGGACAGTGGATCAGATAGGGGATTCTGATCATGCATGCAGGCACATGTAATCAGGCCAAAGGTGCGAACTGACCGTCTCGTACTCCTGAGCTCTAATATGCTGGTCAACTTATATTTGAGCATCGGATAGCTTAGTAAAGATTGGCCCAACCAGCCACACAAACTCATATCTGCTGCTGTGTAACCCCCTTAGATTACTAGTCAACAAAGGCACAAACAGCCATAAAAACCTGTTTTGGTAGCGGTATTGCATCCATACTGTACCAGCCACCACAATGCGCAACAAGCTATATAAACTTAGTTTTGCAGCTGTAGTGAACTAATTCTCAATTACACCCATACAGAATATCTTGTCACATCAATACTTGATCAGGATCGACGCATTGTGGCATTACTATAAAATGAGGCCTCCCTTTACTTTTCTTTTCATTCCATACCATCCTTTTCTCCTGCTGTCACTTCTTCCTGCACTGGTACCACCCCTCTCCTACACTGCCGCTGCTACCCTTCCCAGTCCTATTGCAATGCTGCACCACTGCCACCTCCACTACCACCACCACCACCACTCCTACTACCATCATGACTACTACTATAACAGTTACCAGACTCACAAACCTTTGCCACTAATACTATCAGCTACCGCCAGCAGCCTCTGACACAACTACTACCACTACTACCACTCTTACTACTATTACTGCTACCAATACCACTGAAATTAACCTTCACCACCCTCCTAACCTCCACCATCTATCACTACAGCCACTCCTACTTTTGTCGTCCTACCCCTTTCTAATGCTACTACATACAGAGAGTGAATAACGAACGAGATAACTATAAAATTGAAAGTAAGATATATATATATAAATATATAAATTGAACAAGAAAGGAACAAACTAAATAACTAAAAAAATCTATTCATCAAGAGAAATAATGAATATATAAGGAATTTAAGATATAGATATATAAATAAATAAATATATCTAGAATTAACTAAATAACACAATAGATATACCTAGATATAATCAAAGTATTAAATAAGTAAAAATACTCCCATAATATATATATACAAATAAATAATCGAAGTACAAAATAGATAGCAATATAAAGAAATAAATATAAATATAAATATTGAATAACAATAAGGATACATATATATATATATAACTAGAAAGATATGCGTGTATGGAAAGAAATAGAGAGTTATGAAAGAAAGAGATATATATATCATTTAGGAGATAAGTGGATAGATAGAGAGATAGATAGACAGAGATGAGGAGTACCAAGATATATAGAGGGATAGATTGCAAGATTGGGAAAGATATTGATAAATAGATAGCCAGGGCAAGGAAGGATAGATAAATTTAGAGGATAAAGATATATATATAGGTATAGATTGAGGGAAGGATATAGTAATTGATATATGAAGAGTGAGATAAATAGAGAGATTGATAGAAGAATAGATAGAGTGTTTGAGAGATAAACAGATACATAATGAGATGGATAGACAGAGATATGGGATAGAAATATATATAGATAGACAAATTGATAGATTGAGAAAGATATTGATAAATAGATAGTCAGAGTGAAGATGGATAAATGGACAAATAAATAGAGAGATAGATAGACATATATAGAGGATAAAGAAATATATGGAGGGATAGATAGAGGGATAGATAGAGGGATTAAGAAATAGATAGTTAAGAGAATAATAGATTAATAGATAGATAGAGATAAAGAGAGATATATAAATAGAGGGATAAATAGATAGAGGGAGTGACAGAGAGAGAGAGAAATATATAGATAAATATATGGATAGGATTAATAGACATAAAATATTTGAAAAGACAATGATAGAGAGATGCATGATTATCTAGATATATACATAGGACGACTAGACATTGAAGTGATTAAAGACATTGATAGGGAGATTTATAAATAAATTAATATATGAAAATATTGGTAATTAAATTAATTAATAAATCAGTGCAAATAGATTAGAATAAGATTATAAATAGGGAGATTTTCGTAGTAAAGATAAGTCCACAGATATGAATAAAAATCTGAAACTAGCATAAATAAAGTCGATATAATTATTAAAGGAAAGTCAGTATTAATAAGGAACTATAAGGGAGCGGGCAGTGGTAGGACTATAATTACATTAAATATTGGAAAAAATAAATAGTTTGTCTAATAGAGAATTTATTTGAATACAAGATATTATAGGATTTTAGTCATTAATAGGAGTACAATAAGTATATCTACAATCATAATATTATAGAACCAATATAAGTATACTATCAATTACTATTTATCATAGCTCTTGATAATTCTAAGTGGAAAATAGCGCAAGAATCCAGTCCATTTCAAGGAAGGAGAAAAGTTCGACAAAATTCCCTAAAGGTTTAGGACTAACGAGTCAATATCATGAAAGGCTTTCTATACAACAGGCAAGGCAAATATTGATACTACCTAACTTAGTTTATTTTTGATATTAATTATATATATACAATATTAGCCTTCCTTGTAAAGGAAATATAAGGATCTTCTAAAGCCTTATTAGGCTAGCGGAGTTGAGAAAGGTATTTGCATAGAGGATTTTGGAATTGATATATGGATTTGACATATATAGCTTAATACATTGAGTAAGTAGAGACTGAATAGCAACATATACAGAGTATAAGAAAACTTTCACTATCTTAAAAGAATAATCAGGAGCATAAATTCTATCAAGAATTACAGGTATTTTTATCCAATTATGGATCTCAGAACAGGTAGGAGGGATAATAAATTACAAGAATTATTGTCCTAACTTTAAAACTAGAAAATTAGTGATAATGTAATAAAGAGGGGTGCTAAAAGTGATTATAATATGCAGAAGTAAACCAAGGTTGATTTACATACATGAAAGAAGTTACTGTGTAAACAAGTAGGAAAGAACTGACTTGGAGTAGTGGAAATCTAGATTTCTATTAAAAACAAAGACCAATATATTCTGTGTATTGACTAAATATATATAGGTTAAATCTAATAGATAATTGGTCATGTATTATAGTTTTAGCAAGATCATAATATATCATATACAGGTGAATTGGTAGTAAATAAAGCAAATAATATGTTGTCAAATTATAAAAATCCTATATGCTGACAACTATTGATATTTGTACAGTGAGGATACAAAGAGCAACAGAGATATGCAAGGTGTGAGAGGCAACTCTAATGGACAAATTATGTACAAATAGATCTATTTTTCAATAACCTATATTTATAAACCTTCTTGGGCAGGGTAACAGCAATGATATTTATTATAAGACTAGATATAAAGTGATGAGGGAGGGATCAAGTGGAGCTCGATGGGCTGCTATACTGGTTGTAATACATGATGATTAGACAATTTTTCCAATAACTGTATTATAAAAGTGTTCTTAGTAGTCTGTTAAGGGTAGCCGATTCTAAGGTCAAGCGAATCAGGCTAGGCTTAAGAAATCAAATCGTAGACGGAGATTGTCTAGGAAGGCTCAAGATTTCAAGGTAGAACGTATGATATTGATAAGATCTCTTCTCCGTTGCTTGATGAGGTGTAAAGCTCGGGAGGCACTTCGATATTTATATCCCGCGTCTGAGTGTTCGCGGACTACATCAAATCTACCTATAACCATGTATCTTCTAACTAATTCCTCACTCCGTATTCTAGAGCGAACCCCCTTTGACCCTGAAAAATCTCTTCCCCGCGGAGCTAATGGTGTGATCAGAGCTCTCCTTTCTCCGATGGTGGGTGGGCCCACTCAGTGAGAGATGGTTTACCTTCGTTCTTCTGTATAAACAATGACCGTCCAGTTTGGAATCTGCCAATAGTTTCTTAGAACACCAAGGGGCCAACTTG
>QFET01000552.1:28122-44198 GCA_003316355.1 Tuber calosporum | reverse complement strand
AAGGGGGAGGATTGGGGAGTGGGGGATGCAAAGCAAGGTTCAAGTTGTGGATGATAGCTTCGACTGTTTCGTTTCGTTCATGTTCTGCTGGGGGTAAGTTACTACACGGTAAAGTCACCGGGGATCACTCACTCGAGCGGGGAAGGGCCAGAGAAGCCTCATACCACTACTTTATGATTACAGAGAACAAGACAAGACATGTTAACAAATACCGTATCAATGGAGGCTCGAAAGTCCTTTCTCAAACACTTCTCCTCCATCCAGATCATCAGACACTAAACTAAACTTAAATCCCATTTCTGCAGATCAGAGACATCGAAAAAAGAAAATCCGTTTAAGAAATAAACCAAACCAAGTATGATACCGTAACCGTTTACCGTAACCATAACCATAGCCACAACCGTAACCAATGAGTGAGTCACGCTAGTATAATTAAAAAAAGAGAGAAGGAAGAGAAAAAAAGAAAAAAGAAAAAAAAGAAGAAAAAAAAAGATAGATGTGAAAGAGCTATGGTTTTTTTTTCTCCCTCCCTCTTTTTTACCTGAGTCTAGGAAGGAGGCTTTGAGTGGAAAATTGAGAAGACTGAACGCTTCTATCGTATGTTCATGTTATGTCATGGCTATGATATGTATGATGGGAGTAGTCGATGAGATGCGATGCGATGCGATGCAACGAGATGCGATGGCGTTAGGGATTGAAGAAAAAGGTGGCAGTAATGAATAGCACATGAGGAAGCGAGGGGGGGAAGCATATAGAGGTGTGGAGTAAGGTGCCGCAGTGGGAATATTGATGGAGCCTCCCGCTCAATCTTGCAAAAGATAGAAAAAAAGAAAAAAAAAAGAAAAAAAGAAAAAGAAAACTCCCAACCCATTGCCTGCCTGCTGTACGCCAAATCGACAACGTTTCGTTCATCCCATCTCCAATCCCAATTCCAGCACAGGTTCTCTCCTCCTCCTCACTTATCCTTCCTCAAGTCCTTCTGTACATTAAGCACATGCCGTAACTGACCCAGCGCATCCTTCGCCTCGGTGAGTGTCTCGGTGGTCTCCTTCTCGGCGACCTTCGCCAAAGCTCTGATGTCTTCAATCTCGCCCTCGGCCTCGTGTATGACCTTGAGGTACTTATCTGAGATCCTATTCTTGGCGGATCTCAACTTTTCCAATTCCTGCTGCTGCTGTTCAATCGTGACCTCTAGCCTCCTGAGCAGTTCCGTGTCCTTCAGCCGGTCCTTCTGCAGCTCTTCCAGTTCCTCCCGGAGTTTGTCTACCCGTCCCGTGTAGCCTTCGTCGAGATGCTTCCAGCTCTGGAGGAGAACTTCGTACTGGTTTGAGGCGCGCTTTCGTTCGGCAACTTCGTGGCTGAGTTGGGTTTTTAGCTCCTGTAATTGCTCGTTGCTCTGTCGGACGTGCTCGCCCAAGCTTGAGTCTGACTCTAGTCTTCTCGCTCGCTCGGCTTCCAGCTCGGCCTTTGACTCTTCGATTTTTCGGTCCTTCCGGGCGAGGGAGGCTTTGTCAACATTGGTTTGGTGTATCAGGTTGTCGTTCGTGCTCTGCAGCGAGTCCCGGGAGGACTTTATTGCTTCCTTGGCTTTTCGCTCTTCTTCGCGGGCCGTGGTTTCGACCTTGAGTTCTCGTTTTAACCTACATAGATTCCGTTAGTTTCTACTTCCTCCTCCGTTCCCATCACCCACACTCGGGTTTGATGATTGGTGTAGAGGCGGTGTTAAAAACCTGTCGACATCGCTCATGAGCCTTTCTATGACTCTCCCGCTCTTGCCCGTCGTGATCCGTGAGAGGTTGGCACCGCCAGGCCCCAGCGCATCGTAATTACTATCTCCGTTTGGTACTAGTGAGACCGAGTCTTCGCTCGAGGGTATGCCCAAGAATTCATGTTCGGGGGGGTATGTGTTCCCGTTCATGCCGACGGTGATTTGTTCAAGTTGTTGTATCTCTTCGGTTCGTTCGTCTGGGTTGAGAGAAAGGTAATGACACGACAACGTCCTCTCCCGTTAGTCTCTCTTTTTTACTTTTTCTCCGTAGCAATAACAACAATGGGTTCGTAACAAGAAGATAAAATAGTAATAAGAAACGAGACCCAGTTCCTTGAAATGCAGTGGCAGCACAGGGTGGGAGGATGGGAGAGAGCAGGGGAAAGAATGGGTATGTAAGAATGGGAAAGCCCGAAAAACGAATAAACAGGTAACTGGTGGATATGCTCAAAGCCGCTTCCTCATTCGCTTTGTTCCCCAAGTTTATTTGTTTAGGATTCCCCGTCCTCTAACTGGATTAGGAGGAGCAGAGAGGAGTGGGGAGGGGGGATAGTTACGGGGGACGGGAAAGCTGACTGGGTGACAGCAGCGATTTCCTCCAGCAACCATACTATACGGGTACCGGTATGTATGTATGTATGTATGGTATACCGGTAGAGCGGATAGCAAAATAGCAAAAACAAAACAACCAAAAAACAATAAAAAACATAAAAAACATACACAAAATAATCAAAGGATGAGATAATTCAGACACTCACCAATATCGTCTCTGAGAAGAACTCGTAAACACTGTAATTCCCGGAACTGTTTCGTCATGGCAATTGTGAAAATAGTAACTACCGTACTGCAGGAAAGAGAGAGGGAGGAAATTTGGGAAAGAGGAAAAAAAAAAAACCAAGGCTTATCGTTTAAAGAGTGGCAGGGGGGAAAATGAAAGAATGAAGGTCAGTCGTGGTTAGGTAGGTGGGTAGGAAAAAGTAGAAGGAGAGAAGGTATTCGGGTAAGGTAAGAAGAAGAAGGCAAGGTGTTTGTGGATGAAAAAGAAGGAAAGGGAGAAAAAAGTGTCTGGTATGATACGCTGTACAATTTTTTATGCCTGTCTGCATGGTATTATACTCTACGCTCAACGATGCGCTATTTTCTCGTGGCCCTTGGATCTATCTCCCATGTGCTTGCTGTCAGACAGCACCGCAGCTGGTGTAGCTGCCGTTGGCCACAGCAGCCGTATCTCAACGATACACAAGGTGGGAGTGCAGTATCATGAAGCACGGGCATGGTAGGGTGCCGGTATGATACCGTGCAATATCATAAGTTATCTCTTTCTCCCTCCCTATGAAACCTCATATGATATCGTCCTACCTGCGTTATCATACTTGCGATAAACCTACGGTGGCAGTAAAGTGAGATGCTTTCTTCGGCCCCATCCACTGCTGTAAACGGCCACGAAGCCCAAGCAAGTACGGTACAACGTATCACAGTACGGTAAGGCTAGCAATATTATTAATCTTCCACTTGCTATTGTACGTACGGGTACTTGGTTGCTTACTGTGTATAGTTCGATTTAGTTCATCATCCACCTCATCTCGTCTCATAATTCAATAGGTAATACTTGTGCTTTAAGTTAGCTACGAAATTTAATCACAAAAATGATAATTCCCTCGATTTCAGCTCCCGCGAAGTAAGGCGCACTTTAAAAGAAATAAGAGAACACCATCTGCCGTCGTCGTAAAAGCAGTATAGGGATAGAGAAGGGAAACGGGAGGAAAGAAAAAAACTCCGTACCATGCATTTTACAAAAGACAGGAGAGGAAAAATGAAAGGAAAGAGAAAAAAAAACCCTAGACTTCTACAACGAATATAGAGATGTAGAAAGTGCAAAAAAGGAAAAAAGAAAAAGAGAAAAAGAGAAAGCGAATGAGACATAAAGGTATAATATCGTAATGCGTGTTTGGTGGAAAGAGGAAAAAAGTCAGAAACCAGACTTGAAGTAAAGTGGCAACAACCCCCTCTCCCCCCTTCCTCCTCTTTCCCTCCCCATTCCTCATTTTAGAATTAAATAATAAGTTCAGGTAGCCATAGGTGTGTTATTGGTATTATCCGACGGCGATGCAGTTGCTGTTACTGTTAATGTTGCTGTTGAGCTCCCGTTAACACCCCCACCAGGAGCATTCACTGCGATCTGGGTTTCGGAGGCGCCGGTATTCTCGCGAGGAGGAGCGGCGGGTTTAGGAGCGAGCACTCCGGGTCTCCACTTTGAGATGAGCCTACGAGTTTGTTCGCGAAGCTCAGTATCTACATGTTAAAAAGTAAGATTAGCGGCAGACATCAGAGCAGGGCACGATCGGGCGGGAGGCTTACGATTCAGCCACAGATCCTCTAGGACGTCCATGCACATGTCTCTAACCGGGGGTCTTAGCATGGCGAGGAAGCTGCCACATAAGTGAGCACTCGAACAAAAATATGTACGTGGGGATTGATGGAGGGCGTACTGTAACATCTGGATCCCCAAAACAGCTCTATCAGGATCCAAGCAAAGCATCTTAACCTTCTGCAATAGTTCCACTGTGATCTCCGGGATTTCCGAAAGTAGCCTCATGAACATCCTATCTTTCCCTTCCAAGAACGGGAATATCCCATCCATGACCTTCATCATCCAGATCCTGTATTGGGGTTGCCGGCTCGGTTGGGCCCTGGCCATGATTCTGTCGTTGTACCATTCCTCATTGAGCCAGGAGATTGCAATGTCCATTCTCCCTCTAAAATCCTCGATGATGCAAATGTAAAGTTTCTCCCTGATGAAATTGCTGAGCGCGGAGGGTTTTTGCAATTTACTGCTTTCCTCCTCTTCGTCATAGTCATCATCACCACCAACACCATCACCACCATAACCATCCGAGACCCCCGGTTTAAAGTCTTCACCTTGGATCCCCCCCATACCTCTGGTTGCCAGACGTGTGATGAGGGTGGTCCAGCCTTCTCTATCCCAATTACTCGCTGCTAGGCGCATCACTCCGAGCTTGCTCTTCCTGGACACCAGTGAGGTTTTATCAAACTGGTCAATTACAGAGAAGATCCTGTTTACGGCGTCGAAACTTGATTCGCGCAAGTCCTCACGACTGAGAATTGGTGGAGGCGGGAGACAGAATTTCCCCAACTGGAGCTCATTCTCTTCCTCGTCTTCGTCGTTCGATTCCACTTTATCCTCCTCCTTCTCCTGTTTGTCAATTTTATCCCCGATAGTATGTGGAAGAGGCCTTGCGTGAGGTTCATCGGTAGTCGCTGGTGGTGGAGCGTAGCTCGAAGATTGGGGGGGGGGTTGTGTGAGCGCCTGCGGTGGAGCAGGGGCAGATGAACTCAGAAGGGTAGCATAGCGATTTCTCACAGCCTGAACCATATTAGTCAGTAATCGCAGCGAACGTATATCAGTTGAGCAACCTACAGAGATCGCGGCATCAAGGTTATGTTGCTGAACGTTATACATGCTTCTATTGATAATTTCAAGAATTAATTCTAGCGGCAACTGCTGCCCGTCAAAAGATGTCATGGCAACATCGGCAGAAAGACTATATAACTGTGCATACGACATGGGACCGTTAATCATCTGCTGCTGCTGTGGGGGAACAGGCGGAGGAGTCGGAGTAGGAGTGACCGCGGCATGTTGCTGATCGGTCTTCAACCGCTTGACTGCATCGTTGTCCGGTGTTGGAGCTGCTCTCTTGCGCGATAGCTCCTCCAAAAGGTCCGTCTTCATTCGCGAAAGTCTCGTCAAATGCTGCGAGACTTTGCCCGTGAATGGTCCTTGAGGGTTGGCACTAAATTGAACGCCTCGGTCAGCACGTGCGCTGGGTCAGTATCGGACATCGGCCATGCCTGCCACGATCACGGGTTCGGGCAGTAGCAGCCGGATCACCTTGGGCAGGTTTGGCATACCGGACTATATTGAGCAACAACACACGGACAGTCTTTTCCATAGAATGCATCATGAGACGGTTTTGTATGGTGTTAGACCTCGAAACTATTGCCAAGGGATTAAATGAAAGTACTGCGCTCACTATCTTCGCAGCAATTGGATTCCGGGACTTGACCAGTTGCGCAAGATTGTTTAGGGTGGCCGTGATGAGAGTAGCGTCACTATTAATTATCAATATACCTGTTATTCTACTTGATTCTCCATCATCATCGGTGGTGGTGGTAGTGACGGTGTTTTCTTGCCTTGTATCCTCGTGGAGCACACTTAATAGCCTGTCAAGTAGCCCTTGAGCCTCCGCGTCTAGCGCGGGGAGCGACAGAATGGGATGATTAGTTGGAACTGTGCTAAGAGATATTTCCGACCTATCTGCAAGCTATATTGGAACGTTGAGCATTAGTTTGTGAGCGAGGGAGTGATAAACTGGGGATAACTGTAACTCACTCTTGGGTCCGTAACTCCTCTGGATTGAACTAAAATTACCCTCTGTACGAATTTGATACAGCAAAGGCGTACCCCCACCGGGCCGGTGTCCCAGAGATTCAGGATCTTCGACTTCAATACATCCATTTTCTTCCATGTCGCTGCATCTTCTCGATTATTGCATCTGTGATAATGGAAAGAGAAAAGAAAGGGGCAGAGATCTCAGTAAACGGGAGTTTCCACAAACAAACAAACGAAAGAGCAGATATCAAGGAAGAAATAGGGAGGGGAGGGGAGGAGATATGTGGAAACAATATGACCGAAGGTCTCTCTATAATAACATTTGGCATATCTTGCTTCTCCCTTTTCTCCCCATAGGGGGGATTGTGGAAGGGGGAAGGGGGGAAAATGTGGTATAATGGGGCCATAGATGAAAGCCTCCGGTTGAAGATAGCTGGGCGGTATGCACGTACATGTATCTGAATATGAGCGGGTATACGGAAGCACTACACTGGACGACGCTCTTAAGAATTCCAGTCTCTCTCTCATCCATCAACCTAACCATTGTATCCAGGCAAGCAACCGCAAGTTTCAACTTCTCCCCAGCCTCGACCACAGGAGTAGAAAAGGTCTCAGCGAGAAAGTCCGCACCCCAACGCCTCAGCTCGACAACCGGTCCGGATACGATTGGAAGGATACCGTGTAGTACCTGTGGCCAGTAGACTGGATCAGTTAGAACAAGGGCGCGCGCGCTTCCTAGTTGTTGAAGTTGATCCTCGACGGAGCTAAGACCTTGCGCGGCTGCCATTGTTGTAATAATTCTGAAGATCCGGAGAGCTCTATTTCTTATTTTTATTATTACCTCTCCTCTTTGTTCGTCTCTTTGTTTTTTCCTTTTCCTTTTTCCCTCCTGTTGCTCACTTAACCGGGAGAAGAGGCGGGTGTGTCGATGTGCGTGTGTGTGAAGAGTTGGTTGAAACGAAAGGAAGGCTACGAGGATAGTCGTGTGAGAGCTGGGGGGTGGTAGTTGGATCTGGGCAGTGACAAAAGAAAGAGCGAAAAGAAAGAAAGAAAAAAAAAAAAAAAAAGGTTGAGTGCGATGACAGGTTAACTCCTTCTGGTATCCTTCTTGTAGCGTGCCCTTTGCCCCAACCCCGAAACGACCAGCCAAACACGATAGCGTATAGAAATTTGAAGGGAAGCAATGAGAGACGAGAAGGAAAGATGAAGTCTTTTTTCTTTCTTTTTTTTTGTCCCTCTATTCCCCTTCAACCAGAAGGGAGCAGTAGGTACTCGAGTAGGTCGAAGTGAGGTACAGGGGGGGGTATTTCGTTCAGGTGTAGTTGTGGCTTACCAGCGCCAAGAAACCATTCAATCGAGAGTATCACTGTGGCCTACCAAGTATGTCATGAATTGCACTGAGGCTCGTACTGTGCAGTACAAGTATAATATTTTACAATGAATTAGAAGCTTGAAGAGTGAGAAAAAAAAAAGCCCGTGAACCCTCGTCAACAGCCCTCTCTTACGGTTGATGGTGGAATCGTGTCTCACATTTCTCACGCCGCACGGTTCTTGTGATCGTCCGAAGCGCGTAGATGGAACAATTGCGAGGAAAGGTCAAAGTAGCGGTAGTTTTACACGGAAGGGGAAGAAGGCTTCCACCTTGCATTTCTTTGTTGCACTTTTAAGTTACAAAATAGCTTCAGACAACCAACCTACTGTGATATTCACGCGTGGAATTGCTCTCCCGGAAAGTTACCCCAAGTCGACGCTGTCTGTAATCACGCAAGGTCACCCGCCATTGGCATCAGAATTCGGGAAATTGAGAGACTTTCCATATCTTCAGTGCCGGTACTGACATTGCCACAGTACTGTGCTGCATCGTGGCGCTTGGTGAATTGCACCCAATTCCTTCGCCGCTAACGTTCTAGTACTAGTACTGCACATGCAGCATCTGACAGGGTGCGACAGCTACTTGTATTATATATCCAGGGCGGTTATTACCGGTATTTAATGCATGATGTGCTGAATATCCATACATCTGTGATCTCATAAAAACTGCGGTGGGTCTAGTTTTATATACATACATACTTCCACATGTTGGCTCGAGGAGATGAAGACTACGCGCAGTTCCATCGATAAACCAATTCGGGTATTTAGGGATCCCTCAAATGTTAATTCGCTAATTTGGGAAAAGCGGATATCATACCATTTCACTTTCAAAGTCAACTACTCTAGGACGCAACCAATACTCCAACTAACAAACGGGATAACATCCAAAGACAAAAGGGAAGGATGAGAAGTTAGGCGGCGGTGTATCCCGCAACTGAAAATAAGTAGGGCGATAGAGATAGTAGGAGGTCCGTGAATAACGCCGGTGCGAGATAACCATACTAAGAGAGAAGCCCAAAGAAATTTGATACAATAGAACGTGAAGAGGGGGAAAAGGAGCGTTACAGCCCAAAAAAATAGCCTTGAGTTGAGTGCAGTAAAAGGGTAGGTAGGTAGTATGTAATGGCAACTGGGAAGCTACAAAGGAAAAATTGCCCGTTGCAGGGGCTTCTTTCTAAAGAAAAGAGGATTGGAAAGAGGAAAGGAGGAAAGGGAAGGGGAACGAAAAAAAAAGGGACCTCTCCAAACACCAGAGATGATAAGAAAGCATCAGTAGAAAAACCACATTGAACCGTTTTTAGCAAGGGATTAGATGTAAAAGAATCGTCCAACAGGAGATGTACCGAATGAACCCCGATAAAAGGCTAAGAATATTACAGGAAATGAAGTGAGAGAGTGGTAGCGGTACGGGGAATGTTCGTAACGCCAGGAAACCCTTACAATCGCAATTACTTCTTCTTGGTAAGGACACCCTTCTTCTTAAGGGCGGCTTTTTTGGCAGCCAGTTCTCTTTCCAATTTCTCTTGCGCAGCATCCTCTTTAGCTGCAACGCGACGACTGCGTTCCTCCTCTTCCAACACATCTGCTCCGGTAGCTTCCATATCACTGGCTGAATCGTAATCAACGTATGAGTATCTATAAATTGGTTAGCTTGTGAGTAGTTCGAACAGGAAATGACAACATAGCAAGTAAATTAAATCCGACATACCTCCTCTTTGCGAAGCCGCCATAGCCACCACCCCTGCCATATGCATCGTCTTCATCATCCTCATCATTAACCACGAAATCGTCATCAGGGTCATCTTCTTCATACGAGTCTAGCCGAGGAGCCCCATATCGTTTGTGGTTGGTGGAATATTTGTTTCTCGAGTAGCTAGAATATCCGGATTTTGGCGGGGGGCTTTCGCGCTTCCTCTTCACACCGGCTTCCAACAAGGGTTTGCCCCTGTCCTTATCTTTGCCCTTCAACGAGGATATACTGTTATTCCCGACAGAAGATTTTCGCCCACTTGCACCATTTACACTTCCGGCCCCATTGGTGGAACCATTAGTTCCATTAGATGATTTTTTCATCACCGATTTAGCAACCTCGGCCATCTTTTTTGAAGTGGAAGCAGCCTTTTCGCCCCCGGAAACTCCCGGACTTTTACTGTTTCTACCGGCCGTAGTATCCGCTCTTTTCCCTTCTCCCTGCCCTTCCAATTTCAACTGCCAGGCTTTCTTTTCCTTCACCAAAGGCCGAGCTTTATGGGTGATAGTTCCCGCAGCCGGTTTTTTTTCTGCTCCAGCTTGCAAGGCAGCTGCCATCCTCTCACGATAAGACATCGGTTTCGGAGCTTCAACTGCAGGTTTGGCGGCCTCTGCTGTTTTGATTCCAGAGCCAGGCCTGACGGTCGCAGCACCAGTCGACAATCTCGGGGGGGCAACCTTGCTTGTAGAGCTAGATATGGTAGTTGAGGTGCTAGTGGCTACTCCCCCGCTTTTGCGCTGGATGAACTCCTTCCTTTCCTTCAATAACTCTAATGAAGTTTTTGGAACTTCTTCAGTCTTGCGCCTTTTGACAGGGTTGAGGTCCGGCTTAGATGATGTTACGACTTTTGTTGTGCTGTCTCGAGACATTTGCGATGCAGTGGACTTGGAGGCAGACGATAAGGAGGATCGGGGTGGTGGTGGTGTGGCGGCGGAGGTGATTGGTCCGGAGCCTGTCCCATCTGTCAAAGGCAAACATGAGGTGTCAGTTGAAGAGCCAGTAAATTGGCCCGGGATAACACAGGCAAAGAAATGGAGCCGAAACCGTAAAACCATATTCAACAAATTAGGAAACAAAAATTACGAGGAAGAAAACATACTTGGCCTTGCGCTATTAACTGGTTTCTTCGTAGGAAGCGGTTTGGAGATTGTAGATGGTGTGGTGGCGGTGGCAGAGGAATCGTAGCGACTTAAAATACTGGATATGCTGAACTGTATTGCATCGTGAGAACAGAAGTTTAGTAACAAATTTAGTGAGATATAACAGAAGAGAGGAGGGAGGAAAAAAAAATTGGCGAAAGATACCGAAGGATTAGAGTCGTTGAACACCATTTTGAGGGTACTGCTTTATATCGACCGCAGTGGTCGTTCGACGAAGTCGCTGGTCGGTTGGGGTGTGGCGGTGTTGGTCGTGGTCGTGGGTGGAAAGAAGAGGTGTGTTATAGATATGGACAGCGAGGTGGTGGGAGACTGAAATATTTAATGTGGAAAGAGACTGTATAACTTTCAATGGAGGGGGATGACGGTTGAGGGTTGACAAAAAAAAAAAAAAAAAAAAAAAAAAAGCAGGAGAACGAGTTTCTGTATGGCTGACGACAACAAGCGTCGATAGCAGATGGTGAGAGTGAGGTGACGGAGAGGATCTGTTGGAAAGAAGGGAAGGATTTGAGTGGAGAGTAATGGTAAAAAAAAAATTAAATCGCGAAACTCGACACTAGGCTAGGGAAGTGTGTCTAGAGAAAGGGAGCAAGTACGTGAAAAAAAGTGGGGGCGGAGCTTGATCGAAGGGAAGAAGATAGAAGGGAGGGGAGAGAGAGAAGAGGGAGAGAGCAGTTTGGGGAGGAAAAAAGGTGGAGGCAACCACAAAACCGACGAGTAAGGGTAAAGTTGAGGGGAGAGCGGGCAAAAGGACTTGATGGAAAGACTCCGTGGAAATAAAAATGGCACTCAGCAGTGGAAATGTGGTCAAAGAAAGAAGGAAAGAAAACAGGAGTGAGATTAGAGTCACAAAGAAAGAGGAAAAGAGTGTCCGATCCTTTTGCCTGTCGATACTGTAGTAAAAAATAATCACCGGAGACAGGGAGGCGTGGGCTTTCCGCGCAAGAGCGCTTTGCCGTAGAAAAGCCACATATCATAATTACATAGCCACATTAAGTAATGTTTTTAGGGTCAAGGGTTGAGCTTGTCCTTACCCTGTCTGTGGCTATGTCCAGCTTTGGTTTGCCCTCCCAGCAACACAAGTCACGCTGGATTGGTCATTCGCACCATTCACCCCTCCTACTGAGAAAGTTGGGCAAAAGTAAAGCTCCTCCACAACCAACAACCTCCTTTTCGAACAACGAAGAGCTTTCTCCGGTCCAACGCGGTTAAATTTGATTGTTCCTCTTGTTCAACAGGCCCCTTGTGAGTTCACCTTAGATCTATAACAGTTTCTCTTCGAAGCAAACAATCTTATAAATGGTTTTACTCTCACAGAGCAAATAAACCAAAATGAAGCACCTCGCAGCCTACCTCCTTCTCGGCCTTGCCGGAAATGACTGTCCTTCCGCTGATGACATTAAGAGCGTTCTGGGCGCTGCTGGTATTGACGCTGATGAGGAGCGTCTCGCCACTCTTCTTAAGGAGCTTGAGGGGAAAGACATCAATGAGGTCCGTCACGCATGGGATCATTGCCGATTTTCCCGGGATTGGGACTGACTTTTTTCTCTCAAATTCTAGTTGATCGCTGAGGGTTCTACCAAGCTCGCCTCTGTTCCAACTGGTGGCTCCGGTGGTGGTGCAGCCTCCGGTGGTGCAGCTGCTTCCGGCGGCGCCGCCGCTGAGACTAAGGAGGAAGAGAAGGAAGAAGAGAAGGAGGTTCATAGCCCCCTTCTTCAGGCCGTGCTCAAGAGGAAATTTGTTAATAAATTCCATAGGAGTCCGAAGAGGACATGGGCTTCGGTCTCTTCGATTAAACGGGGCCGACATCAAAATAAAAATATGGGTCCTTTTTTTCCGATACGAAAGGCGCAACACACGGTCGGGCAATGGTGTTGCATTTGTCGATCTTTATGGCATAGAAGTTTAAGTCAAGGGAATAGGACCTCTGGCCAGATATTTGATCACTTTCTGCAAGGGAAATTATGCTGCGAGAGATATACGACCAGTGATTTCGGATTGTGTGATGCCAAAGACTCATTCTATTACTAGGGGTGTACCTTGCTCCCTCTAAATCTAATGTCTAACCCCGCAGTGGAAATTACAGCGACCTCCCATATGTGTCCACAGTCATCCTCCTGGTGTCAGTTCTCTTGGTTCTCGCAGCGAGAATGGTCTCGAGGGTCTGAGCAAGAGCGGTAGGATCATACAACATTCCCCTTCCATCCCCGTCGGGGTTCTTCCTCCCATAAACCCTCATACACTCAATCCCTGCCATTTTCAACTCGGTTGTGCTCACAACAGGAGCCCCATTACCCTCTAGGTAGATGACATGCGTAACGAACCTGTTCCAGCCAATCTCCCCACCTCCCCTCTCCCTCATAGAAGAGGTGCACCCCCGTACAACAGCCCTCACAAAATCCGTAGCCGTAAACTCCTCATGATCTGGCCCCGTTTCCCGATCATGCGACCCGTTAAGCAGCAGTATCTTGGGCGTGTTCCTCCCACTCTCCACCAATGCCTTGCCAATATTCCGAAGCACAAGGCAAGGCATAAGACTCGTATACAAACTCCCAATGCTGTAAATCACCACCCCGGCCGACCCCAAAGAACTAACAACCTTTGGGTTCGCCGGAGGCCTTATCTCCTCCCCGTATAAATTTATGTACCAGATCCTCTCAATCCTATCCGACAACTCCTCATTATCTTCGTGTCCCTTTGAAAACACAATATTCTGGCTTCTCAGCGACGCCAACGATCCGGGCAAATTATCCCCCCCTTCCTCTTCCTCCTCGCAGTCGGCGCCACTGCCACCCGCATCGGACCCTGCAGGAGTGTCCTCCGGCGAAAGCAGCGAAGCAGACGAAATGCTCGGGTGCGAGATCTCGTTCTGCCCGATAATAACGGACCCATCTGCGAGACCTGCGGCGATGTGGTGCGCGTGGTTGGAATTGATTGCTGGGATCACGCGGATGTTGGGAGGCACGCCGGTTATCGAGCGGAAGAGGTATATCGCCGATTCGAAGGAGCCCGTAAAGAAGCGGGCACCGGTCAGGAACAGGTTTCCCGTTGAGGCGCTGTGGAAGCTGAAGTGGGCTGTTGGGCGTTGGCGCTTTAGGAGTTCGAGGTTTAGATGGTTGAAGAAGGAGCGGAGGAGTTCGCGTTTCTCGGAAGGGATCTGGCAGTGTTAGATGGCGGGGGGAATATGGGGAGAAATGGCTCACCCCCTTCCAAAGAACATGCGTCCCCTCTATAATCCCGTACCATTCCAGTCGTGCCTTGTCAGGATCAGCGGGCAGTCTGTAATTTAGGAGATTCCGGATAGCGCTACGCTCTCCGTCCATATCTTCTGGAACGAGTCTTATAAGACGACCTAATCAATTAGACCCCCACCACACATCCTTGGTTAGCCCAGATATAAGAAGGAAGGAAGGAATGGGTCGGAAGAAACTGACTCCGAATATCACCAATCCCAGGCCCCCCGCACACCCTCAATATTTCGGACGTGCTGCCGCCATTATCCGATATGGGCAGGATAAAGTCGAGAGAGCGAGAGTCTTTGCAAAGGTGCTTGAAGACGTCTATAAGGTTGTTTGCTGCGCTACCGCCGCTGAAGACTACGATGCGGTTCTTGTGTGGGGAAGCAGCCATCCTGCGTGTTCATTTGCTTGGAAGAAGGACGGAAGTGGGAGCAGGAGGAGGAGGTAGGAGGCTGAGTGGGGATAATGCTCTATATATACCTTGCTTCCAGTATGAGAGAATATGGGTAAAAGTAAAGGTGCAACAAGTGGGGTGGACTGTGCAAAAAAAGAGCAACGAGGTTTCATTTCCCCTATACTCCTCTGGGAAGCCAGGTGTGGATCGTGTGATGGGAGTGAACCGTAGCCTGCTCGTAGTGCCCAGTACCGGAGTGGTGGTGGTGGCGGAGGGTGGGCATTTTATATCCACTTTACCTACCAGTACTTGTGCGGTACCTACCCCTAAGGTAAGCCAAAGCCAATGAACGCCATGCATCCAGTACGAGTACAGTACTTGCAAGTTGCGCCCCAGAATCCAATTTCCACCCTCCGTCCAGCCAAGCCAAGCCGTACGGACAATTACCGGCACTGGTACCATCGCAACACAAAGACATGTGAAACCCCTGTCAGGGTTAGGTTTCCCCAAACCCGTATTCTGGCCTCAACCGATCAAGCAATGTAGCCAAACAACCACAACCATCACCACCGAGAACTCCTACCCCCAATACAACCAACCCATCACCAAAACCGAAACGTACGAAGCATATAAGGGTTGGGGGGGAAAAAAGAAAGAAAAAGAGAAAATGCATTCCACACTGGTCCGAGTTCAAAACGTCTTCGGCTTTTTCACCACTGTGGCATTCTTCGTCGCAGGTCTGGTTGCCCTGTCCTCGTTGCTGTATCCTGCGGATGTGAGTGTGGATGTTATTAAGGTGGATAACGTTAAGATGTACTGTATTTCACCGTTCCTTCATTAGGGCGGAATCTGGTGGTGGTGCCAGGCGAATGGATGGGCGCTGATGGGGTGAATTCGGAGGATATATAGTGTTAAAGGAAGAGCGCATCAGTACTACACGTCGAAAGTACAAGAATATGCCGTTTTGAGTTTCGATCTGGAGGCTGGTTAGTTCACCTCCTTGCCCCTCACCCGCCTCTCTTCCGGGCTAGTGAACTGATAATGGAACAGACCTCTCCTCCCTCTTCAATTGGAATACGAAGCAAGTATTCGCCTATGTGTCTGCGACGTATCCGGGGTCTAAATATGTTTGTTCCCTTCCCCGTCGGTGCTCTCATGTTGACTGTGGTCTAGGCGGACAACGAAGCCGTAATTTGGGACACCATCCTCCCTTCCCGCTCCGCTTCAAAACTGATCTTGAAGAACGAGCGCGCAAAGTACAAAATCAATGATATCACTGGGAAGTTCGCCAGCCGCGATAACGTTACCCTGTCGTTTCACTGGAATGTACAACCGCATGTGGGTAGACTGACGTGGGGGGTTGTGGGGCTCACGGAGGGGGTTAGGTTTCCGGAGGTGGAGACGGCGAGGAAGAAGGGGGCTACAAAATAAGGGATTGGCGAGAGAGAGACAGGGGCGATTTGGTTACTGTTAGAGGGTCATGATACGACACTGCTGGCTTGCTCTAGGCGTAATAGGATTCGCTGGTTTGCGAGAGAAAAAAAATACACGGAATTGTGAAGTTCGACGCATGACACTGCAATAGACCGTAAAGCTATTTCCGAGTGCTTAATGAGGAATAAGTTGAGAAGTTTGAATGTATCATAACAAAACTACAAAACTACGACAGTCATGAACTATCACTTGCCTCCCCACACCACAGGAATTGTTTCACACGCTTTTATAGGTATCTACCCCAAACGCTAGAATAGGTTGCAAAGGAAGGGGGAAAAAAACCTCACAGAGCTCCCAAGGAGAAACCACAGAGAAAGTAGCCATTTCCACCAACCGGCCTATTCCTTGACCTCAGTTTAGAGCTGGCTCCCGGTGTTGAAGTCATGGAGAGCTTCCTTCACACGGGCAGACATGGTCTTTTCACCTTGGCGGACCCAGACGTGGGGACTATTCAATTATCATAAGATTATCACATTAGTTCTACAAGTTAGG
>QFET01000552.1:0-28109 GCA_003316355.1 Tuber calosporum | reverse complement strand
GGGGGGGAGTGGGGAGGGGGCTAACTCGAAGTATTTCTTATTGGGCTTATCATCACCTTCCGGATTGCCGACTTGCCGCATTATGTAGTGATTGTGGATAGCCAGTTTCGTCCAGTATAGGTTGGAAGGGAAGGGAATGGGTAACCTACGAACGAAGTCACGGATACCGGTTAAGTATGCATATATCTATATCGTGTATTAGACCTCTCGCTCTTCCCCCCCCCCCCCTCCGAGCTTTCCCTTCGCGAACTCCTGATACCTCCCGAACAGCTCTAGATGCAGCCTGACGTTACCGGGCTTGTATAGTAGACCCCATGCACATTCCCGAACCCCGCTGCTATAGAAAAGTAGGGAGAGACGGGTACCAGGGTACAGTGCTACTTGTATACGGTACGGTATGTACACCTCCCAGATGTCTTCGGGTTGAGTATACAACGCACTATTATCCACACCGGTATTATCGACACCATCCTCCTCCCCTCCTGTAATCCCTATCTCCATTTCAAGCCACTGCTTCATCGGCGCCGCGCGGGATAGGTATTTTTTTTTCGTGGTGGCGATGTTATAGTCCTTGTCTTCTTCGCTCAGGCCTCGTCCGCGGATAGCATCCCGTCTAACCAGGGGAGGAGCTTTTTTTGCGCAGTGGTCTGAGTGAAGGATTACCGGGATTTGATAGGCGGGTGCGATGGCACCGGATATGCTACAGTAGCCGTCCGGTAGCCATTGGGTACGCCTTTGCCGGCGAAGTAGGCAGCGGGGAGTGGGCGTCCCTAGCGGCTTCCAGGGCTGCCACAACGGTTGAGGAAGAGGTTGCGTTCTTGGCCCTGTTAGCTGTGGGAGGAGGTGGGCGGTTGGGAAAGGGGGGGGGAATTGGCTTTGGCGCACTGGTATTTGAAGAGCTACATTGTGATATTATCTATCATAATAGTTAACATCAGAACAGAACGGCACATAGAGCTAAATACTCACGTTCAAAACATCGTCCCCAACAACGACCTAGCTCTTCCTGCTAATAAGGACATCAAGTGCGCACATGATTACTTACGATGTGATGATTTCTATGATATCAACTCTGTACAAGTAGTTAGGCCCGCCCACTCGCCCGCTCACCCACCCACCAACCATACCCACCGCGAAAAAAATCCAACGAGAAAAACCACAACCTTCTTCACTTGTACCGTGCACACGTATACTCGAGTAGATATACCGGTAAGCCCCTCTTTTCTAAAATAATAATCTTGAAGCCAAAAACTCTCCCTATACTCTACGAGTATCCTGTCGTTCGAAGAGGATGAAAGAAAGAAAGAAAGAAAGAAAGAAAGAAAGGCAGAATTCAATATGCGAGCGGGCCTCTTCTAAGGTTATTATATCATCCCCTTCGAGACTCCGGGCAATTCCCGGGAATCCCACGACACCCACGATATCACGATCACGCGAGTACGTTAGTACAAGTAGTTGTGCTATGAGCGACGAGGTTCGATCCGGCTATCGTACAACCCGTCAAACCTCGGGAGCAAACGAACCCACCCCCTCCCCCCCCTTCCTGAATCTAGCCCCGCGCGCGCTGGGGCGTGGAAGGTTCCCGCGAGTTTTTTCCTTGGAAACTGAGGAGGTCTTGGTCCGAGGCACTGTGTCGTAACAAAAGTCGTCCGGATTCACTCGCGCCGCGACGTATCTGAGCTATTGCCATCCGGCGACATAACATGAAGAACATTACGGAACCCTTAAATATTATAAAGTGATGGAGATAAGCTTGTTCAAGTATCTGGTATCGGTTGCCATGAGCCTTTTTGTATGGGGCCCCATACAAAAATTGAGGTCACTTTTCCATTGGTGGATGCAGTCATGAACAATCAAGACAGTTTTGTTCCCTTACACTTGTAAATGTAGAGGTGGGAATAGATAGTCATTCCCTAGCTTATGAGGTGTTATCATATTATATACAGTGTTGAGAATTGTCCGCTTGAAAATGTCTATTTTTGGTGCAAAAAGGGCATTGGATGAAAATATTTGTCCCCGTACTTTAATTATGATAGGTAGACTACAGTGGGAAGTCACTAGCTGTCACCCGAGGGTAGGGCTGGGGGTCGTGATCCTCTATATTTTCGTAATAAGCGCAATGCAACGCGATGAGAAAAACCAAGTTGGAGAGAAAACGCCAGACATGTACTGCGCTGCCACCATACCGCATCCTACCATAGGGCACCGTGCCGCGGATACACAAAATAAACCTTTGCCACGGAAGAAGGAAAAGATAATCATACAGCAGCAACCAGGTCAATGGCCAGTAAACAAAAAGAAAATAATCCTTTCAACCGCAAGGCTTAAAGTACAGTACAAAGAAAGGGGTCCAAGCTAGATAAAGAAACGACGCCAAAATAGAAAGAGGAAGAGAAGGAAGAAATATATGTATAAAGTTGTACGATACGATAGGGTACAACGAAAAAGAGTGGCATATATATACCGTGTGAAGAAAAGATAGAAAGAGAAAAAACGACTGCTCGGCGGATAGTGTCGACTCGATACTCCAGTTTGGTTCCTCTGCTCATATTTTCCTTGCACGACGCGCGAACAAACTCACACATTATGCCGATGAAAGTAAGAATAGCTGATTCAGGGAGCTAAAAGGGAAGGAAAGGAAAGGAAAGAAAACGAAAACAGGTCAATATCCCAACGAAACTGAGCACTCCTTCTCCACCCTCTACCAAATCCCTCCGATTTGCTACCTTAATCTGAACAGAATATTAAAACCCGAAAGGGTTTTCTGGAGCTGCAGATTCAAATAGGTTAGTAAGAGAGACAGCGCTCTTGGGTAATGAGAGGTACGTACTAGCCTTGCTCAAGTTTGCCCGTCCAGTTGGTTGTGGTGTCAGTTTCTTCGCGTCTACTCCAAACTTCACAGTCGGTGGGGGACCCGTCTTCTGTGGCATTAGGGTAGTTGCGGGTTGAGGAATTAATGCGGGCGGCAAAATTGAGTTGACACCAAGCCCCCTTCCGGTCGGCTGAGTATTTATCGACGATTGGAAGCTGGTCTGCTGCTGCGGAATACCGTACTGCTGAGTCAATAGTGCACCAGTTGGCTGCGAAATGATTGGTGCTTGGAACGCTGGCACAGGTGGGTGTTGTGGCATAGGCTGCTGAATTCCAGTATTTAGGGGTTGCCCGTTCATACTCATCGTTGGCACTGGGAAACTAGTACTTAAAGTAGAGAACGTAGAAACAGTTGGTTGCATTGACAGAGAACTTGGCACTCCTCCAACATATGACTGGAATGGGAACTGCTGGGCCTGGTTCGAGCCGTAATTCATGGGTTGCTGGATGCCGGTGAACGAAGGGGTAAGCGGGTTTGGAGCACTGTTTGGTGTCGTGAAGTTCTGTGGAGCAGAGACTGGCCTTGCAGGAGGCGGCGGGATGGAAAGGTTGCCCCCAGTAGCACCTGTGATGGCAGGTGCAAGGGGCCTCTGTCTACCTTGGAGAAGCTGGTTCATTGGCTGATTCATTGTGTTGAACGTGTTCATTGGATTTGGCTGCTGCATTCCGAATTGTCCAGGCATTGGTGGAGGGCTTGGGATATTAGTATTCTGGAAACCTATTCCAGTCTGCTGAGGAAGAAAGGCGTGCTGTTGCTGTGGAGGAGCCTGTGCCAAAGGTAATTGTTGTTGCACGGTAGGGAGTGCAGACTGAACAGGAATTTGGGGGGGTGGAGGGCTCTGGATCGTGGGCTGGAGAGGGGGAGTAGTTAATGACAGCAAATCTCCCAATGCACCAGTGGGAACTGGCTGCTGCGGAGGCGCCGTTGCCGGCTGTTGCTGTTGGGCCGGAGCGGAGGTTGTAATGGGTGCAGCAGGGGAGGTAACACGAGGAGGTTGCTGGGGTGGAGGCGATTGAGGTTTCGATGTTGGCTTGACGTCCCACGCACTGTCCTCGAATCCTCCAGCTTTCTGGCTTTCTTGGGCGGTAGGAGGCGACTTCGAAATAGGGGTGGGGGCATCTGGCGACTTTGTTTCACTTTGTTGCTCGAAGGCTTTGGGATCCACGGAGCCCGGTGTTTGGATGGCTGGAGGTGGACGTCCCTTCCGCGTGTTATTCTTCAATGCACCACCTGGCCCAGAAAACAAAGAACCATCTTGGTTCCCACTGCCTCCCTCATCCTCCCAGCGAACGCCATTCTTCTTACTAGACCTTCCAAACTTCTCATCAAGCTTCTTCATTACCCGCAAGATGTCACCTTCCTTGAGACCTAATGTTCTCATTACCTCTGGGGTAATGATTTCCAATACGGACTCATCCATATTATCTCGTTGGAACGCATTTGCATACCGCTGACAGTTATTTACCTCCACACCACAAGTGAGGAAGAAATCAAACCAATCGTAGCCGTTTAACGGACCCACGTTCGCCGCGGCTTGGAATTGGGGTGATCTAGCGGCTGGAGAACTAGCCCTTCCACTAGATGGTGCAATGCTGATTCCGGCTTGAGGTTGTGGTGGTGGTTTGTGACGGTTTCTGAGTCCCACCAAGGGCTTGTCTTCGTCAAGTGAGATACCAGTTCGTCTCTCTACATACTCTAGATCCTCCAAAGACATCTTGGACACTGGAACTGCAATCTTCACCCCATTCAGCTTGTGAAGATTGATCTTCCCATCCTTGCATCCAATAAATTGAGCCTCGACTTTAAAGTTCCCGGTACGATCAGTCCATTGACGAACTTGTGAGCTATCTGGTTCTGTGATTGTAGCTGTCAGCAAGATCGCTGCCCATGGGCCCGCCTCCCTGTAGCGAGAACGATTAGGCTGGGGCATACTCTGTTTCCCAGAACCGGCTTGATCTGACGCAACGCTATCGGGCCTCCTCCTTCTGTCATCCCTTGAATGATTCCCAGCCAAACTGCTTGTCCTCCGAGGTATTCCACCAACCCTACGATCCCCGCCGTGCTCCATCTTAATTCGCTCCTTCGGGTCACTTGGTGAAGCCATAATGCCTGCGAGAACAGCCTTGCCCCGGCCCCTCTGGATAAAACTAGCTGGCACAACTCCTTCCATCCCGTTAACCTGCCTCCGAACCAACCACCATTCATCATTCGACTCGTCCAAGATCAAAACCTCGTCACCAGTGGTCACCGAAACTTCGTCTTCTCCTTGCGCTGCAAAATCGCAGAGCACAGTTCCTATATCACTCCGTTTACCCCCTCCTGAAGCAGCAGCAAAAACCTCACTTATTCCTGCAGCTTTCACGGCGCCCCGGATCTCAGACAGGACGGATATGATCTGTTCGGCTGTGTCTTTAGATCCTGCATGGAGATCCAGTGAACGGCTCGGCTTTTCCAATTCAAGGAATACATGCTTTCCCTCCACATTGTAGCCCTTAAGGTTTTCGACGTTCCATTCCTCCTTAGGGCGGGAGCTTTTGTCAGGGACGAGAACGATCCGCGTAGGACCTAAGCCGAGAGTGGCGGCACGTTTCTTCTTGGAGTCGACCTCTTGCACTGGATAGGTTTGGAAACCAGGAGGGATTGGGGGCGAATCGCGCCCATGGTTGTGTCCGCCTTCAGCACCATGACGAGGTTGACCCGGCCGCCGGAAGGGAATTCGTGGCCCACCTTCGTCTTCGGAATCCGACAACTCGTGCACATACTTCTTCTCCCGTTTCGACCTTCGTTCATGGCTTCGGTCGTGCTCTCGGTCCTGGCTTCGATCGTGACTCCGCTCCTGGCTTTGGTCCCTATATGATTGAGATTCTGGGCCGGTGGGTGAATTCATTCCTGAAGTAGAAGACCTTGGTGAAGAGACCGAATGCTGAGGAATTCTGTGGTGCATGACAGCGGCAACGTTTGCAGCTGGTGATTGAGCTGATGAGTACTCCTGAGACTGTGGCCTTGGAGGAGTCGGTGGGGGCGGTGAGTCTTCCCTTGGCGGTGATGAGAAGGAAACATGTTTGCTCGCAGAAACCGGCGCCTGAAGGGGTGAAGGCGGTGAAGCGGTAGCAGGAGAAGCGGGTAAATTACCCTCGCCAGCTCCGATTTTTTCAATGTAATTGGTCGGTGCAAACCCGAATTCACCATTGTATCCTACAAGAGCCCAGTCTGGATCTGAAACATCATCATAAATATCAAGGGTAGCATCCTCAGCGAACGACACCTCTTCATCGGTTTGTCGAGTATAGCTGTAGAGTGCTTTGGATTTACCAACAGGTTTGGCCTAAGAAACAAGCAAGACGATCTCAGCTGTCTACCCTCTCCACAAAGTAGTGCTACTCCGGCACGTTGCCCAGCAACAACCCACCCGGCCAAGCATGGAAGCTCCACGATAGAATGCGGCAGTGAAAGGTTCTTACCTCCTCAATGTAAGTGACAGGCACGAGACCTATGGGCTCCTCCTCCTCTCCCGTACTCTTCTTCTTGGCCTTCCACCAATCGTCATCAGAAGATTTCTCGAGGATATATAGCAGATCGCCCTCTTCCAAGGTCAACTCCTGATCGTCTCGGGGAGTATACGCGTACAGGGCGGTACACACCCCCAAGAATGGAGATGTCATCTTGATTTGTTTGTGGAAGTAGCAAAGTTGAGATGGAAAAAAAAAAAAAACTAGGCGAAGTACAAATGCGAAAGAGAGATGGGGGGGGGACAGCAGAGGAGGTTGGCTGAGGAATAGGAGGGGCGACGAATGTTGTTGGTTGCAACCAGTCCAGAGAGCTGAGGTTTTGGGGGCCTCCGACCGACCAGGGAACGAGTGAAACTAAGAGACGTCTGGAAACTACCAAAATCTATTATCCAAGGGATACAAAACGACAGCTTGGAGCAAAAGGATTAATCAAGGAATTAGTATGATCAGAATAAACCCTTTGAAGTACGGGTGCTTCAAGTTTCCGGATAGAAGCACATTTTTGCAGGTTCGACTCTGCAGAAAACGAAACTATTAGCTAATCAAGGCGTTGATTTAGGGTTGAGGGCGGTTGGCCTATCCAAACTAAACGCAAGCCACAAAAGCTCCAGCCACAGAACCCTAGCTCGCTCCCAAGCCACAGATGAAATATCGTAATATAAAGGACAACCCTCGAGATCGGCCTCTCCCAGCGCCCGAGTTGATTTATGCGCCATCGACGCACCAAAAAAGGGGGTTTTATGGAGTATAAGTTAATTCGAGCGCAAGGCACCTTTTGGTCCTGTTTCCCCTGCCTGCCCCTAGCCTACCATATGGGTACCGGCACGTTATTTTTTTTTTTTGCTGCATACAGTACCTCTTTTCAGCAATCATTGAGGATTGAGAATGTCGGGAACCCTTTCTGAAACCCGCGTGGAAAGTCCTTGGAACTGGGACTCCTGATAAAGTATCTCTTGGACTGATTCTGCTGGTGGAAGCTCCGAACACTAACAGTGTCACAGGCGGGAGGCAATATGATCTGGGGCTGTATGACACTATGAAGGGAGAACGATAACTTTGGATCATCTTCTCCAGTTTCCTCTTTTAAACATGAGGTTTGACTCTTACCCCGTGAGATGATGCAAAACTCAGATGTATCATATGTGTGGTTTGCAGTGGTGAATTTATAAGGCCATGGTTCCCTTATGTAAGCAAGTTGATAATACTGTACTCGTAGTCTGTCGCCTGCGGTACGGCACCATACGGTAGGCTCATATGATGGCTCCTACAAAGTGAAAGGGTGAGTTATTCCACTTTTTTTCTCTTTTGTCTTCTGTCTCTGATGAGGAGGGGGAGGGGCCACTCAACCTGTGCCTGGCCGTCCAACAGGCCTGGCCGGATAGCCTCTCTCCGTCTATTTGAACCTACTCGTACAAATACTGGTACAGTATGGTATTCACCAAATCTCAAAATACTCTAACATCGGAGGTTTAAATACAGGATTCCATAATGATTTGCCAAACCGAATGGTGACTCTTCCTTCCATCATTCCCTGTAACCCCTACCGTACCCTATCGATAACGGGGATAGTAAGCACTGGGCAGCAAGGCAACTAACCATTCCCAACTTTCCCGGACAGTTGAATCCATGTCCCACATTCACCCTTCACTGGGGTCATAGACACAACTGGGGTTCCGTTTCTCCGAACTTCCTTTGCGAGCCTCCCCCCCCTCCATCTGTCCGGACTCCCACCTCCACAAAAGTGACAAAACAACTCTTCTCCACCACACAAGACCCCAACCCCCCAACCCCTCGGTCGGCTATTACAGTCGTCCTCTTCCCACTTGATAACTCCTACATCCTACATATCGTCCCCACTCGACCGAAAGTCCTGCACCTCTTAGCAAGATTGTGAGCCTCGGGAGGTATCATACCTGAATCAATTTGACTTGCAAGGGCCATGAGCAATATATCCGTCTTCCTCAATTTGTGAAATCGCCTGATTACAGGTGCTCGATTCTATTTTCTATTCCCTATCCCGTTTCTTCCACGAGCTTGTTCTAGTGGCCCAGTAAGGTGAAAGTCCTGGGTTCATACCTTGGTATTCTATCGGACTATTCACAGTCTTAGCCCGACGCCACGCTAGACCACCCCGTTACTATTTTGTCCTCTCCGTACCCCCCCGCCCACAGCCAGTCTCGATAAAGCAGGTGAGCGGAAGCGAGTCAATTTTTATGCCTCTGAAGTCTGACCGGGTTGCCTTCTAGATATTTGTTTAAAAGAGGGCTTCCTCCCCCATTAAACGCACGCATTTTCTTCCTCACCCCCTCCAATACCACAGGCCTTCACCTGGATATCAGAATAACCAGTTGTCATAATGGTCAACTTTATTCCACCACCGGTGCTCTCCGAGCTTCTTCCTCCTCTTCTTGCCCACATCCCGATTGTGTTCACCTCCCCACAGCCTCCACCGTCGCTCTATCCTCTGCTTTCACCAATCCTACGGCAACGCCTCCGCTTACTGGGGCTGCCTTCAAGTCCGACTCCTTCCGTAGAGGAGACCTGGCTTTCGCTTTTAACCTGGTCTTCGACTGCAGGCCCTACACTTTCGGGACACCTCGCTACGCAGGATTTTACACCACACCCGGCCTCTGGTGAATTGGAATTAGGTGAGATAGATCTGAGAGGGTTCCAACGGCTGGATAAGGAAACAATAAAGGCATGCGTTCAGCTTCCGGAACGTAGTATTGAAGTGGTCTACCTATGGGTTGTCAACGACCCAGATGGTGAAGATGATGGGTGGAGAATCATGGACTTGCATCTCTCATCAGATTCTGAGCAAACCGAATGGCACCCAACCGTTGGCGAAGCGGACGAAGCCTTCTACAGCAGATCCGCAAAGCCTGTGTTACCAGTGGCTAACCCTGTACCGTTATACCGGTATGCCAATGATACTCTAAGAGTCAATAGCGACGACAATGATGACGACTACTGGGATCTGTATGATCGCACCCCTGCTCGGAGCCCCGTTGTGCCTCAAAAGGTAGATCAAATAGCGGATGATGATTACTATTCACAATATGACAACACTCAACCCGCTATAGAACCAGAGGGATCATCAGCAAACTCGCTTCCTGAGCACTCACGATGCGCTAATCCTCTCACTATGCAGCACTCATCATCATACTCCCCTACTACCGTGTCTTCTACGCCGCCTACTGCTGTGTCAGCTTCCTTCCCGATTGACAAAGAAGCGCTATCAGGAGCCACGACACATGAGCCTCGCCCGATTTCCGCCGGGCCACCGTCCTCCCCGGCGGAGGGCTCTGCTGACAAGCTAGAGGAGGCGGCTAGCCTGAATATGCAGGCAGAAACGGGGGTCAGGCAACACATCTCCGCCAGCATTAAGAGCCTGTACAGATTGTCGAAGAGTGTGGGGATTGCCAGGGAGGAGTTTGAAGAGCTGTTACAGACCGAAATTTCCTTTCTTGAAATGATGGATGAGGGCGAGTGAACAAACTCATTTACCAATCTGCTTTGCGGTTTTTTCTTTTTCCTTCTTTGGGGGGGAGGTTTCTCATTGCAACCTGACATTTAAATCACGGCAATTTCGTTAGAGATGTTCTTTCTCTCTTTTCCTTTTTTGGTTATTTCATCGGGGAATTTGAGTTTTGGTCACCTGTCTATTATCATAAGCCAAGTTCAGATCGGCATTTACCGGATACCATCGCCTCACTCTTACCTCCACTCCCTTTTTGATATCCTCTTTTCCCCGTGTTACTCTCTGATCTTTACAGCATGTCTAGTTTTTCCCCACCATATCCATCATTATCGTCATACCAAATCGGCCATTTTTCTTTTATTCGCTCAGAGGAACAACATGCAAGTAGGGCGCAGGGCGTTTTTCTCATTTTCATGCTCCTTCATCTCTTCATTTTGGATTTACAGTAGCCTATGTATTTGTACTAGTATCATACAACACTCTTACCCCCTTGAAATTCCAAACACTGTATTGTTATCAATACTAAGCACATCACATTTTCTCTCGCCAACTTGACCCAATCTCTGAAATGTTGAGTGATCACCGGACCTGCAGACTATTGCAGAGAGTGAACATGTGATGGACGGAATAGCCGATACCGTATCATTCCTCTGGGCACACGACAGGTTTATGGAAGGTGAGGGGAATGAGCACTTGCTTTTTCTTTCTAGCTTTCGGGGGGGGGGTTGGGCTACAGTTGCGGGAAACGCCCCGACGTTGTGTCGCCGCAAAGCATGAATGATTGGACCGTTTGAGAGATTGTTAGAGAGCGAGAAAGAGGGAAGAGACTTAAGAACTTGATTCCTTTCGAAGAGGGTTAAGGAGACCCACCACTTATATAGTAAGATAGCGATATACAATAGCAGCGGGAGAGAAATCCAAGCGAGCAGTAGAGAAGACGAGAGAATAATAATGAGAACAGTACGGTATTGCATACTCGATGAATCGTTCAAACTAGGACAGGTGGGCAAGGTAGGGAGGATTTGGAGAGCTCCGAACCAAGATTAAGGGATATAGGCAACTCTATCGTGCTCGGAGACGTAGAGAGGGCACATTAAAAGGTGGAATTTCAATAGGTTGAGAAAGGTGCTGGATGAGTGAGGAGCTATGATTGCGGTGTTTGCGAAGAGGAAAATTGTTGTGGCGATGTTTTTCTTTTTGCCCTTTGAGCATTCCAAGCAGGTATGATATGAATAATTTATGTGGATGTTGGGGTATTGTGGTTTGGGTAAACGGATATATGGATGAGGGGGAGGGGGAGGGGGGATGTATCATAAGTCAGTGAGATTCCATTAGTTGGAGAAATCATGCGAGGTATTATATTATGGTGGGGGTCCTCGATAACGTACTCGCAGAATATAACGCCTTATATAATCAAGGTCAGGTGAATTTCATAACAACCTACGGTAGAGGCCTGAAGCTCAGGCCACCAAACGCAAAAATTACAATCCGTATAATAATATTATAATATAAATTGGTTTGTAAACATTGGCTCTGTCCGGGAGTGTGATCGGCTCGTTTGATCAACGGTAAATGGGGCCTTGGGTATCTAAGAAAAACCAATGGCGCTGAACAGCATGCCGGAAAAATTGAGAATTTTCTATTGATACCCAATATATTCTTTGAGTTTTTGCCGTCCAAAACGCCGGGGTGAGGGCATAAGTTAGCACGGTATCATACTCGTATGATACATTAGTTGTGCAAGTATGATACTGTACTCCAGCGTCCATAGCTACGATATCAAAACTTTTCGAGCCATCATACCCACCAAACCAACCCAGCCAATCACTCTCAATCCTAACAATTGGCCCAGTTATGAAAAGAAGTGACACCCGTCTATTGTGTTCTGTCCCTTCCTTTTTATTTCATTTTTCTCGCTTAGGAAGGAGGAACAAAAAAAGGAGGTGTGAGTTTATGCTTAATCTTAGACCCGGCCGTTCCCGGGGTTCCCATCTCAGTGGGGAAAGGATCGATGGATGAATGTGCCTAGTACTCGTACAGTACTCGTACACGTACGGTACTGTACAAGTACGGTACTAGAGTAGGGGTTGAGCAGCCTGATGCATCGGTCAGGTTGCTACTGTATCGCTTACTTTCCTTTTCTTATAGAAGGTATACCGGTATTGCGTACAATGTACCGTACTCGAGTATTGCTCACTTGCTAGAGATTGACTTGAGGTCTGATCCGATTTAAGATTTGTACTCGTGCTGCGTTTTTTCGCGGGGTGAGAGTTGGGAATGGAGCTGAAAATAGGTACCGTATTGCGATACTTGTATCATACCGGCAGGTGGCAGGTACTTGTACAAGGGTACGGTAGGTTTGAATGATGGTTTTGCGGTTTTATTTTTGTCGGTATGGAGGGTTTGATAGGCGCCGGTACAGTACCGGGATAACAATCTACACTTGACTACCCGTCGAATCTGAGAAAGCACGGGGGCGGTGCTATACCATACAGTATCACTCTCCAGTACCGAGACAGTTATTATAGTACTATTCTTGTATTGAATTTACAGTGCTCTATTGTTGGTGACACGGTACCACAAGTCTATGTTTTACAGTACAAGTATCATCATCGCGGAGTGGGAGGAGGGAACGAAAGCGGCGAGCCCCCAAATGTACGGTGCAATACCGATGGCAGACTTGTATGTAGCACTTGTGGGGCCGTTCATGCTGAGACGTCTAGTAGCCTCTCCAAAGATCCCGGATCTAAGGTTGGGCATGGAACTGCCTACTCAAACGATTGGAGCAGCACTCGAGCAAATTCCACGTTCCATACCTCCAGGAGCGGTCGAATAAAGGTATCCCAATAGACCAGTCAGAATAAAGCTCTTCAGGAAAAACTCTTTTCCCTATTCCCTAGAAAGTAGAAGTATATACGACCTGAAAAGTGAGTGGACACAAGCCTTAAATCTCTAAAAAAAAAAAACACACACCGTTAGTATCATGAAAATTGAAACTAGGACTTGAATGTACGGATTTTAAAGGCTGAAAATAAGATACATGAGAGAGGTATATTATGAAAGTAGATTGCCACCCCGAATGACTCTTATGTTAACAGATAACTTGAGGTATCCATACTGGCATAGATTGAATAAAACTGTCCCCCTCCTTCTGCTCAATCCCTTTCTATATCTTCTTTGCAGGCTAAATTAATTCATAACTCTTTCAAGTTATTGTTGGGATATTTGATTTTGGATATTAAGTTGCCATTTGAGAATTTGGTAGATATTGTCAATAGGTTTGAGACATGGACTATTGCTGACTTGGTCTGAACAGAAAATCTTATTGTTCAATTAAAAAACTGTCAAAGGTTTGTAGAAAGGTGTACTATAACTTATAGCTAGCTATTCTTAATATGGTAAGTGAGAGGCCTTCATCTGCAAACCATCTGACCTGTTTTCAAGAGGAGGGAAATCAGGTATCTAAACTCCTCCATACTGTTTCTCTAAATTTATTCCTCTAAATTTATTCTTTTATAATCCTACTATACTAATACTTATGTAGAACTTTGTTCAAAACAAACCAGCTAAGTCCACCACCCATAATATGTTATCACCTGAAATATAGCTGATATTATTTTCATTTGATAGTTTCCCTTGAGTATTAATCTTTAAACTCTGTTTCTAAATTCTGGTAAATCAAAATATAACTTTTATCTAACTTGAATTTCTATTTTTTAAAAATATTATCAGAATAAAGGCTTTAATTATAGTATTTTACATCCTGATATTGTTTTCTTTGTTGATATCATGTTATTCAATTCCTGTTCAGTTTTATATTGAGAAATAGTTTGTAATATAAAATTTGTAAATAAAAGTTGAGTTTATATAATGCTACTTTATTCTTTGTATAATATTATAATTGATTTGAGTGTGATTATAGCTTTTGCTTCTTTAGCAATATTCTCTGCTATTTCATGGAGTTATTAGAATTCTCTTCAATCAACCTTTTAAGGTATTTGAATATAAGTTTTATTTTTAACAGTCCTCATCACTTTCCATTTTCAAATGATTTCAGCAATATTGCACTTTGAGTTAGTCATATAATTTGCAATCAATCAATATGTATATATTCTTTTGTATGTCACTGAATAACACTGGTATACTCTAGTCTTATACATTTTTGTTGCTCTCCATTATCATCATTATAATGTTATCACATCTTGTGAGAAAATGTTAGAAGCTCCTTCTCCGTGATTTTCCTGACCCCTCTTTTCGCTTTCCCTTTTGGGAAGGTGGGAATGGGGGTAAACATCGAACGATTGTCTCACGATCCCCCTGGCTGAACCTTTGGGGCTTCATAGGCCTGGGGTAACTTCATCGTGGGACTTTAAAAACGACCCATACCTGGCGGACAAAACTGGCGAAATGCAGTCGGTATTGCACTGTCTCAGGCTGCTCACTGTCGGGCCGGCCAGGTTTTTACAATCTCAATGGGAGCTGGTTTGCCTGGGCTAGCACTCCCCTACATCAGCAAAAGTCAGCTCTTTCGCCCTATCCCTCATGAGGCATGTGAGGGATGGGGGGCCAAATTATAAAACTCAAGTTGTTGTATCTTGTATCCATGACCCCACAACTCCTGATAGCTCCAGCGTTTTGCAGTATTTTCTTTTTACCCACTCCTTTCGTTGCCTTCCGGCTTACTCAGGACGTTGTCCGTCCCTTTTGAGCTGTTGCACAGTCCAATTATGCTTTGACTCATCCACCCTAGTTTATCCGGCCCAACCTCCCTCCCCCTGGATTGTTCCGTTATGGACACTTGCCCCACGACTCAATCATGCCTCCCTACGGCCTAAATGCGCTCCCCCCAGCGTTGATTCACACATCCCTATTACGCCCAGCTATACACAAACCCTTTGTGCCTTTGAACATCCCAAACTCACCTCCTCTTGTTGTCTTCTTGCTCCTCGCTACCCTCTCTTATTTCTCCCCTTCCCTTCACCATTACACCTATACCTAATTCTACACCACCACTTCTCCTCGCGTATTCAATACTTACGTGGACGATTCTCGTCCTTTTCCCGCTGTCGCACGTCTCTTCATCTATGATGCTTGCTGTTGCGTCCATCTCTCCACTTCTCAACTCTGCCCTATGACTGCCCGACCCACGGTATTATGATAACACTATCCAGTTCCTAAATTTCTTTCTCTGTCGCAGCACTATTGCCTTGTTGCATTCCTTCACTCTCTCGCCGTACTCGTGCTTTCATCACGGCTCTTAGGGGCCTTTGCCCGGCTCTACGCGACCTTCACTGAACTTTAGTTTTCCCAATTGGGTTGTAGTCTAACTTTAAGTAGTATATTATAAATCAATAAATATTTCCAATTATTTCTTTATTTTATTTTAATACTACATTTATTCTGAATAGGACGTTATTCGTCCTCAACCCACCCCTCCTCTAGAGCCTCAACCTCATCCCCATCTTCAGGATCTGAATTATTGTCCTCCACCTCGCTTTCCTCATCCCCTGAAATCTCCAACTCCATATATGCCGCGGCTTCCTTATCCTCAAGTGGGGCGCGAGACTCCTGATCCTGAACAAACCCACTATCCCGCAGCATCCTCTTGATGCGCTTTTTTGTGTCTTCCACGAGTTTCCTTCTCACCTCTGGGGGCAGCCCTTGCCAGGTTGCACACTGTCGGATATAAACATCTAAATTTTCTTGGTGAGTACGATAACCTTTAGAACGTCTTATTTGCACCTTCAAAGGTTATAACTAACTATGTGCTGTCAGAGCTGAGAAATCTGGGGGCTGAACAAATGATCCGGAACTCTAAGCCTTCAAAGCATGAAACATACAGGCCGTTGTAAGGCATATTAGGACGTCGTTAGTACGATAGAGAAAGGTTTTATCGGTCCTCCCACGCATTCTCCTTCCCCGGTACCACTTATAAAACAATAGTTTTGCTATCTCCGGCGCAGCAAACTGGAAACCACATTCCTGCCTTGGTAAGCCTATTCGCGTCTCATTGGGGACGATCTGCTTAATACTGACCTCTTGTTTACTTGGATAGCATGTGAACTGGTCATTTTTCAGCCAATAGGTAACCCGCGCCTTTATTTCGGTCCGTATTTTATGCGCGAAGTCATAAAGGTCCTCAACTGTGTTTTTGGACTCTGTAACTATGTGTGACCTAGCACTGGACTGCCTCGATTTCAACTAAATGTATCTAATTAGCCGTTCACCGTCCCAAAGGGGACGTTCAGTGATATTCAAAAGACTTACAAAAGTTATTGCCGACTTCCCGATCTCCCTGTCTCTCCAACCCAACTTGGTAGCTGCCTTTACCCAATAGCTTTTGAGAAGCGTATCGTTTTCGGCAGGCTTTACGAAGGGATTAACAAACCATGTGTGGTACCATACCATATTAGCTGCGTTCTCATAGATTATCCTTTCCTCCCCATGCAAGGTATTGCTTTTTGATGATACGGTTACCGGGACTGCAATATCAGACGCCGGAAAGTCCAGATTAGGCATACAATCCTCCGAATGGGACGGCACTATTCCTTCCCCTACAGCATCAAAGGGTGAAAGGTGTGACGAATCTACTCTGAGATGGCCTGAATACAATTGTGCTGCCTGCTGCTGTGACGAAAGCCCTTGTGAAGGGCCATTCAGACTCGGTGATGGGAAGTCCTCTGTGCCCTTCCTTATTAGCATGCAATTTTAAAAGTTATCGGATTCACTCACAAATCTCAACTGGCTCCTTATCCTCCGTGGCTGTTGCACCACCAGTGATTCTGCTGGACGTTTTTCGAGCCTTCTGGGACGAATGGGAACATCCTCCTCGTCAACTTCTGTAAGCTCCTCTTCCTCAACAAATGAATTAACAGGTCGTTGTCTATCCCGTGCTGGCATGCCACTGTCTACAAAGGATACAGAAGATCTCGATGATGATGGCTGAGCTCGGGGGACTACTAGTACCGTAGTCAGGTGTTATATAAAAAGTTTCGGGTAAGCTCATTTTGGCCTCTGAACGGTAGAACTCACCTCTGCTTGTATTTCCCGTCATAATTTTGTGTACATGAAATATTTAGAGTGCGTGGAGGAATTGGATTGATGCGTGAAAGGTCTCCAAGTGATGAATGAACTCACAGCGTCCCCTGGGGACGAAGGAGCTATATTCTAGAGTACAGATTTGGCTTGGGCCCAAGGTCCGTGTAAATAATTGGCATGTACCCAGTCCACGCTATAGCCTTATGGCCGCAGAATGTCTCAATTACTACGTGCACGGATGGCTCCAGGCTGGATAGAGACTATCTATTCGGGATTGCTGGGACAGGATTTTATATGCCTGGTCACTTGGTTGAACGAGCATAACTTATGATTTCCAAAAGATTAGATTATACATACTAGGACAAGATCAAGAAGAAAGGGGACGTTTAGCGTTTCAGAAAACCTTTATATCTCACCAGCTAAATTCAAAAAAAAAACTATTAAGAACACTAAAATCTAGGACTGCAGGATAGGATCTAGAGTAGCTGTAAAACAGCATAGACAGGATTAAGAAAATGATACGCAGATAGAAGCAAAAAAGCAAAAAAAGATAAGAAAGCCCTATGAAACCAATGAAAACACATATGAAGGCTCCAATAAGACGTAGCCCAGCACAAACAAACAAGCTCTAGAAAACCGTCGCCAAATGGATGCAAGTTGGAGCAAAAGTAGGAAAGTCCATGAAACAAAAAACACCCGAAGGCCCAAAGAAGACGTACCCTGGCACAAACAAATAAGCTCCAGAAAACAAGTGTCGAAGAGATAAAGGTTGGAGCGGGAGTAAAAAGGTTCATAGAATAAATGAACCGCGACCAGAAGGACCAAAGAAGACGCAGCCAGGTACAAATTAGCCTTGTAGACCCCCCAAGTAGATTATAGAAATGAAAACAAAACCAAAGAAACCCAGTAAAACAAAGAAACCCAACCGAAAACCCAAGAAGACCCAGCGCGTCCTAATTACGCCCATCCCCGTCTCCGTCTCCATTGCCATCGCCATCGCCACCCACAGGTGGTGTCTCGCACACGGGAGGTGGAATGCCCGGAGGCAGAGCCACATTTGGGACATCTTGTCCAGCGTAAAGGTTCATATAACCTGCTCCTTGCTTAACACGAGCGTGAGAGATGAGTTCCTGGAAGTGCCCCTGGAACCTAATAACCTTGCGATCATTGCTCAGAATCCTCTTCCGGCAGCCAGCATAAGACCTGGGAAAGGCCTTTCTGCGCTTTGTGTGGCGCCCAAAGTCCTCCTCAACATCAAATCTGAATCAGGCTCTGTGTAGAACTCAGCGACGTCGAATTGGCCAGGGTCGAGATAGCGCCAATTGCCCCCATCAAGAGGTATATTGGGACGAACGGCGTCGCTACCGTTGGCAGGAACAGCAGGATCACGGTGGAGAAAGCAAGCAACTGTGAGGGTGGTGCACCGGGAGAGACGAAGCCAGGGATAAACTTGATCGTCGTCGATCAATTCGGTTTGGTCGGCAGCATCGGGGGTGACATTCATCCCTTGAATGTCGCAAAGAATTCCAATGAACTGGCGGGGATGCTCCTGATTATCCAGGTACCAACAGGCATCTTCGCCGAGCTCCTGCAAAGTGTAGTACTGGAGGATCGCTATCCAAGTCTTGTGTTACACATATGAGATATGGTACTAGACTTTCGAGTCTAAAGATGTGATGGTATATAGCACTGGGAGGTGACTATATTGACTACAACCCACACTGGCAAGAAGTAGGATCGTATCCAGAACTACTCAGCCTCGGTGAAAGATGATAGAGTAATTTATCCAAGTGGATCTATTACGTATTCTGCATTCTTGATAAACCGAATGCATCTGCACATGAGTGCATATATGTAGGAAAGACGGCCATCCAGACTGATCACCTGGTATTCCGTATGATGTTCGCAAATGGGCGGCATCAATTTGAACTTAGTTCATTTGGCAAAGAGATCTAAGGCTATCTACTGGTGGAGTGCTTGACACCCTCAGACAAATAGATAGTCCAGGGGATCTTTTGCTGTAGTGGGGTCATACATCTTCAGGGTCAAACAGTGTTCGCACTGTTTAGACCATGGCCGAAGCTTCCAAGGATACTTCTTTAATATGGCCAACCTAAGTACTGGGAAAAGTGTATAAATAGGTAGCAGTCCCCTGTAGTTAAGGGATCATCAAGCAATGGAGAAGAGACCTTAACAATATATTCAGTTATTAAGTTTTCAAGTTATAAAGCCCTCAAGAACCATTTTATCTTAACCATACATTTTACCGAGCTTTCCTGACAGTTCTCCGATTTTCTCGATATGAGCACGGCCTAGTCAATTCAACAGTACCGAATTGGCTACCCCGTAACACTATATTGTTACTCTCCTGTCACCAAAGCAACTCTATATTCTCTCATGCACAGAGAATACTTTGACGCTCAAAGTTTTCATCAGTGCCAACATTGTGGGCACTGCCGACCTGTCAACTTTGACAACGTATTTCCCCTCTGCTGCAGAGGATACGCACTTGACCTCTGTGCAGTAGCACTTCGACAACTTGCTCGCATACAGCGAAAATATACAGAACATATTTATCGTCAAGATAGACAGCAGATAACTGCGTTTACAAAACGCAAACAATAATCCTCTATATCCTCTTTTGAAGAGATACTTGTTGCTGACCTTGCGGAAAAACCCGCTATTCAAGCTAATTTATCTTCCAGGAAGCACCTTTGGCCTAGAGGCCAGACTTCTGGTTATCTTATATTTTCTCGAAGAGAAATTACTTGAGTGTCTAAGCGAGCTGCCATGGCTATGGCACGTGATGACACACCTATTCCTAGTCCTTTGGGACATGATAGGATGATCGAACAGGATGACACAGAATCTACCCCTTCGGAATCTTTAATCCCGTCCTGAAGCCGTACCAGTTCTCCCAGTACTCATTTGGGTCGCCCACCATCAAGGGTTCAGAAACGTGCCGAGCGAACCAAGAAGCCTATCAATACGCAAGATAACTTTCAGCAAAATGTTGTCTATGCATTACGCCACCTGGACCGATCCTTGAAAGAAAGTGCTGATGAGAATCACATGGCGATCTCAGTACTATCACAGGAGGCCAGGCAGGGTTTTACCATGCTAGAATTGCTACAGAGCCGTATGGCCAGAGGTGAAGTTATCAATGATGCTGAGATAGAAGAAGGTCGCCGTGCATTAGAAGAATTGAGTGGCGATACCGAAAGGGAGCAGCAAAGGTTACGAGCTCAGGTTCAGGAAGAGTTCCGACGCCAACAGGCTTAACAAGAGCAACAGGCCCAAGTCTCAGAAACAAGTGACCGATTCTTGGAAAAGGCACTAATGGAACTCAATACTAAGTTGAACCAACAGGAACAGGAACGGACCAGAAGGATGAATGAGCAATGAGAAATTGCGGCTCAACAGCAACGAGAACAGGGTGCGGGTATGAAGGCCTACATAGATGCTCTGGTACTTCGATTAGCGGAAAAGACACCTGCACCACCACAGTATGGACCTAGTGATGGTGATCCAAGACCGTCTAACCGAGGACCCACATTGGTACCAATAGAAGGTACTATTCCTACAAAGGAATCAGCATCAACTCCAAGGAAGGATAAAGGAAAAGGAGTTGACCGTGGAGGAAATAACCTACAACCGCCACCACCACCAGGTAACCTTGGTGATGCCCCTGACCCAGATGATGATGGGTCTGATAGTGATGGAGAGGATGGACGAGGTAGAAAGGGCGGCAGGCCGGAATGCGCTCCCCGTTTACCGTCTATTCCCAGAGAAGATGTACCCGAGGACTGGTTAACTATGGCTTTCTTAGAACGTATCGGTGGACTCTCTCGACCAGCAAAGCTAATAGCGGAACCACCCTACTTCTTCGAAGGAAATGACAATCAAGATGTCCGAAACTGGTTGACAGCCTGTGAGGACTACTTCGATCGCAATCCTACACAGTGGGAAAATCATGCACACCGAATAGTTTTTGCTTTGGGGAAAACAAAGGGGAAAGAAGTGGCACCCTTCTCGGAGAATACCGGAAGGTGATGGATGGATTAGGTGGATATACCAGGGACCCAGACTATTCCACATGGGAACGCTTTCGACAAGGAATTACCAAGCGATATATCGGCATGGAGGTGTAACGACGAGCCCTAGAAGAAATAATTAACGTAGTATATAAGGGAAAAATCGACACCTATCTTCTACTTCTTGAAAATCTCAACATCAAGGCCGGTCTCACAGGAATTAGTTGGAGGGTACGGGTGGAAAGCAAGCTTCCTGAAGAAATTCTTCGCTGGTTATATCATCTAAAGTTTTCCTCGGATGAGGAATGGATGGAAACCATACGGGAAGTTGGCAGACAAGAGGAGGAATTTCTGGAACGGTGGAAACTATCCAAAGATGAGCCCTCAAATAGTGGAGCATCCAAGCGAAAACGCGATGATACAGCAAAAGGGTTCAACACCAAACACGGATACACTGACCAGAAACCAAAAAACAATCCTGACCGATGGAAGTCAGCTAAAGGAAAACCATCGGAAAGGACAGGAGGATTCCATAATAAGGATGAGCATATGGACAGGAAGAATGCTCATGATGGAATCCCTCAAGACGTTGTAGATAAGGGAAAGACAGGAAAGGCTTGCACTCGCTGCGGCCTCCACAACCACACTTGGCGAAAATGTCGAAAGGACATAGTGGTAGCAAGAGCTTTCGCTAAGCAACCAACGAAGGACCAACCAAAATTTTCCTGCAAACCACAGACGGCTGCTCTTGCTGTAAGAACATCACAGCCAAGGGTGAACCAGATTCACTGCAAACCAGCACCTCAGTTATGGGAATTATCGGACACAGAAATGTCCTAAAGGCACTAACGGCGACGGCGATTGGGTATTCTGGGCACTAACAATACCGACCGGAATCGAAACTGGGAATCCTCAAGTCTAGGGTGCTGAAGATCACGACAATAAGGTTACCAAAGATAAAAAAGAATTACAAAATTCTTCAAAAAAAGTTGGCATGCAGGTCCATGTTTGCATGTTGGGAACCGTCGTTCCCTGAAACCTCGATGTGGTTCCGTAGCGTGCTTCAACTGATTGTATTCACGGGACTGGAGGATGAGACCTCCACCGTCAGGGAGATCTCGGTTATTTTTTATTTTCCCTCAGATTGGTTCTAATTTTAGGTTCCTGCTTTTTACTTCTTCGGAAGAAGGATCTCCTTTTTAGGCACTTAGATGTGCTTCCCGTTTTTAGACACTCGGGAAGTGCTGGGCAGTAGCAGGGATGACCCCCTGGTACGCTCTAGCCGTAGATGCCTCCAGTACAAATTACAGTTGTTTAATCTGCCAGAAAGGTGGATTGAACGCAGGACCCTGTGGACAAAATGAACGGGCCACGCTCATTTTACCACTATACTATAGCTGAACAGCTGTAAAGTCTTCTGGGAAACCTCCTGATATGGGCTCGGTTAACCTGAGGGTGTTGTGGCAACAAAAAACAATAACAATAACTACAACAACAAAGGTCCCTATAGGAACCAACCTCACTGCTAATTATGGTAATGGTCAAAAATGTCTTGCACGGTAACCTAAAGCTACTTTAAGTGCAATTATTACTGCATTTGGAGGAGATATTCCAAATTCGGAAACGGTTACTATTTTCGGAATTTTCTGCTCTTTTCGAAAATATAATTTATTTTCGAAAATTATTACTCCTTTAGGGTTTTATCCTACATGAAAGGTAGAGAAGTATAATTTTTTATTGCATTTTTATGGCGTTTTACTGGTCTCTCCCCTATTGACGGGGGTTTTAATTTTTGGAGAGCCCCTTGGCAGGGGCTGAAGACCGCTCGTAGTGGGCTACCCAGAATCTTGGTAATTAACTATTTGTTTAGTTTGTCTGAGGAGACCTCTATGGTCGAAACAATGCTGGCGTTGTCACGAACACCCAAGCTATACAACTATAACGTCTACTAAGAGAGGACGAACGGATATAACAACGTCGCATAAGCGACAGAAGCTCAAACACGAAGAACCAAAATGCTACCAATGTCCTGAAGGAACTGCACATATCTATGTGTATGGGAAACGATATCGCAGAAGAGTTTTATTAGACTCTGGATCCAATATCTTTGTTATACACGAAAATTTAATCAAGGAATTGAATATGCCTTACAAGTCTCGTGAGGATCCGATACCCATTTTGGGTTTTACAGGAAACGAATTATCTACCAGAAGGGATTTCACCCTTCCCCTTTACCTGGAAATTGGGAAAAATAAACACATATCAAAGATTGTGTGCGAGATCGCACCAACAGGAAATTATGGAATAATAATTCCATTTGGGTTGTGGAATGATGAACATCCTATAACCGAATTTCAAGACTCAAAAAGCTGGAGGTTCGAAGCTCAGGGATGTCAGCTTCACCACTTACCGGAGGACGAAGGTATATCAATCGAGTAGGATGAGCAGGTTCTAGAAGATCCAGAGGCAGTCGTTATTGGAAGAGTTGCAAGAGTAGATCATAAGGAAGAAATGATCCTTGATACACTACCCGCACAATACCATAACTACAAAGACCTATTCTGCCCATCAACTGCGGCGAAACTACCGGCTCATCAGACCTTCGATCATGCTATTGACCTCAAACCAGATTCCCAACCACCCTGGGTACCAATTTATCCCCTCTCAGAAAAGCAGTTAAAAGCACTGCGAACATATCTGGATGATATGTTAAAACAAGGAAAAATTTCCCACAGCAAATCACTGGCAGGAGCACCGATACTTTTTGTGCCAAAACCGGATGGACGTGACAGGTTGGTAGTTGACTACCAAGGACTAAACAAAGTCACTATCCATAACAAATATCCACTGCCCCTTATGACGGAACTACGCGACCGTGTGGAAGGAGCCACTATTTTCACCAAGTTGGACCTGAAGGACGGTTACCACCTGATCCGCATACGAAAGGGCGATGAATAGAAAACAGCTTTTCGTACACGATACGGCTTATATGAATATAATGTCATGCCATTTTGTCTGGTAAATGCACCAGCCACCTTCCAAGCAATAATGACTATGATCCTAAAAGACTTCCTTGATGAAGAAGTAGTAGTATACATTGATGATATACTTATATACTCTAAATCTGAGAAGTATCATGTCATATTGGTTAGAAAAGTCTTTGAAAGACTGAAAGAATACAGAATAGCTATCTCGCTTACGAAAAGCACCTTCTATGTCACATCAGTGGAGTTCCTAGGGTATATTGTGGCTGTTGATAGAGTTACTATGAGTGACAGAAAGGTGGAATCAATCAAGGCCTGGAAACTACCCACCTCGGTAAAAGAAATTCAAATCTCTATGGGCTTCGCCAACTTCTACCGGCGGTTCATAAAGAATTTCTCTGCACTATGCGCGCCAATTACTGATTTGCTTAAGGGTAACCCGAAGGATTTTTCTTGGGGTGAAAAGCAACAGCAAGCGTTTGAGGAGTTCAAACATTGGTTTATCACAGCTCCGATATTATGTCATTTCTATCCGGACAGGAAAACAGTAGTGCAAACAGATGCCAGCGATTACGCTCTTGGATGTGTCCTTTCTCAATATTTGGACAAAAACTACATCCTGTCACTTTCCATTCTCGAAAGTTGACACTAGCTGAACGCAATTATGACATTCATGACAAGGAATTGTTGGCAATATTAGTTGCATTGGAAGAATGGCGACACTATCTTGCTGGGACCGATGAACCGTTCACCATATATACTGATCATCAAAACCTACAATATTTTCTCACAACAAAGGCCTGGTCGGCAAGACAAATTCGCTGGCCTCAGAAGCTCACTAATTTTAACTTTATCATCATTTATCGACCTGGAACCAGAGGGGGCAAACCGGATGCTTTAAGCAGGCGGCCAGAGTACCGCCCTCAGGAGGGAGCTGAGCATGCCAAGCAGGCTATACTTCAGTCTCATCACTTTGAAACCCTGCAGAATAACCGAAACTTAGTTGTCTCAGTTATATGGGGAAAAGAAAACTCTGAACACCTCAGTCAGCGGTTGCCTCAAGAGGAACAGAACAATATGATAAGGATTAAAAGACTTCAACAGGAAGCAAGAATCCCAACTCGAGGTTCCAAGCTAGCAGCCGGTCATGACCTATACAGTACCGAAAACAACATAGTCCCTGCGAATGCGCAAGTACTCATTGGGACAGAATTGGCTATCAGATTACCAATCGGAACATATGTACGCATTGCACTACTTAGTGGATTAGCAGTCAAGCATGGTATTTCCATTGGAGCCGGAGTAGTGGATGCGGACTATAGAGGAAAGGTTAAAATCCTCCTAGTCAACACTACTGACAATCCTTTTCAGGTACACACAGGAGACCGGATAGCCCAGATGATTGTGGAAAAGGTTGATGATAGAGAACTTCATGAGGTTATGGAGTTAGATGAAACTGAACGAGCAAGCCAAGGGTTTGGCAGTTCAGATATACAGTTGGAAGAAAACCAACCACAATTATGTTTCCTATATTCTGACGGAAAGCACGAATATTTGGACTCAACGGATATTACCTCACACCCGATATGCACTAAAGGACAAACACTAATGTCGAATGCAATAATTGCAAAGTGCGAAGTTAAGAAATTTGATATAAAATTCTTGGACGGGTAAGAGAAATGGCAAATGAGGATTCAGATTGGCTAGACCGAAAGAAGGAACTGGAAAGTTTACGGAATGATGGCAAAGAAATGCCGAAACAATGGTCCCTAACAGATGGAATGCTCTACCACACAAAACGCTTATATGTTCCTCAAAACGAACACCTGCAGACAGATATTGCACCAAGCTGTCAAGACTCTAAGATCTCAGGACATTTCAGTTAAGAAAAGACTCTGGAAATTATCACAAGAGACTTTTATTGGAAAGGAATCGCCAACTGGATAAACGACTATGTACGGGCCTGTACTGAGTGCCAAAAGGCTAAGGCACCAAGACATGCACGTTTTGGGCTGTTACAACCACTACAGGTCCCATTTGCTGCTTGGACATCTACCTCGATGGATTTCATCACACAATTTCCCAAATCTACAGGATACAGCCAGATCATGGTTGTAGTTAACCGGTTCACCAAAATGGCACACTTTATTGGCTTGGAGGAAAACGCGACCGCAAAGGACATTGCAGAAGCATTCATCAATGAAGTTGGGAAACTTCATGGGTTACCAACAGAAATCATTTCCGACATGGACGCAAAGTTTGCAGGAGAATTTTGGGAATCATTGTGCAAGACATTAAGCATCAAAAGAAAGATGTCTATGGCTTACCATCCTCAAACTGATGGACAAACGGAAAGAGTCAACCAAGTGCTGGGAGGCTACCTTCGAATATTTGTCAACTACGATCAGGATGACTGGTAACATCTACTGCCATTAGCCGATTATGCATATAACAACTCAGTAACAAGCGCACATGGAATAACTCCATTCTTCGCAAATTATGGTTACTGTCACAAATTGTGACTTAACAATATGGAATGTTTCACATGACTCACGATTTGTGGGATCATTTATGTTATGATGTTTGATTTGATTTATGTTTATGGTTTCATGACTCACGATTGTGGGGTGATATGATGTTATGACTTTCGCACCAGACTACAAGTATGAGTCAGGGGTTTCACGCATGTGACGCGATTAGCACACATGATCTTTTATGGAAATTGGATACTATGGGGATTGTATACCATGACTCAAATTGTGAGTCATAGGATGTTTGTTATACTATGACTCACACGGCAGTCATAGTAAAGAGGTGATTCATAGTAAAGTCACCAGGGTTAGGGTTGTGGGAAGAGCGCCTATATAAGCAGGGCCAAGGACACAGATAGCTAGCTCTTCATGCAACTACCTAAGTTACTTCCTATGTTATATTTTACCTATTAGTTCAATCTATACATTACTTTTATCACGACCATCCGTTTATATCACCGACCGAAAGGTGATCTTAGGAACGTATCGCTAAGGAGCAGTTGCAAGGGCTAGGAGTGAGAGGACTCAGCGTTCCCAAGGCGACGTAAGGCTACGAGATCTGACGAACGGTGAGACCAGCGGTACATCTCGTTTCCTGTTGCAGTTGAAGAAGATAGTGTGCCTTGACCGGCAGACTAGGGATAGGTTTGTAACAGTTCCCATCCTCAAACAGAATGGATGATGGAGCGAGAAGCTCGGAATCCGGGAGCAACTATGTATGCTCACTGGATGAAAGTGATACTTGAAAAGGCAAAGGAATCCCTTGAGAAGACTCGTGAAGGGATGAACAAGTACTATGACCGCAAAGCTCGCAGTCAACCAGACTTCAAAATTGGCGACTTGGTTATGCCAAACGCGAGGAATATCCGCACCAAGCGACCGTCCAAGAAGTTAGCACAAAAATTATATGGCCCGTTCAAAATCTTAGAGCAAAGAGGAAACCTTGCCTACAAATTGGAAATATATGAGCGTAGGAAAATCCTCCCGGTATTCCATGTATCGCTACTCGAACCATACCAAAAATCAGTTCGACCTGGCCGAAAACAACCACCCCTGGCACTGGAAGAAGTTGAAGGTGACCTTGAATGGGAAGTGGAAAAAATCATCAAGAGTGAAATAATCTCTTATAAGTGAAGATTCTGAGGACGTTCACAAATGATCCAAGAACTTCGATACTTTGTCAAGTGGAAAGGATTTTCCGAAGATGAGAACACCTGGGAACCACCAGAGCACTTAGAGCATGCTCAAGAATTGATTGAAGATTTTTACAGGGAAAATCCGGCAATGCCAAAGTTGGGCTAGGTAGTATCTATGGATAGGTTTTTCATGCTGTGGCCAAGTTATCACAGAAGGTTTTTTAACCCTACCGGAAGGAGTACTAAAAGGAAGAATTGCTTCGAGACGAAGCTTAGGAAGGGGTAGCTGATGTTACACATATGGGATATGGTACTAGACTTTCGAGTCTAAAGATATGATGGTATATAGAGCCGGGAGGGGACTATATTGACTACAACCCACACTGGCAAGAAGTAGGATCGTATCCAGAACTACTCAGCCTCGGTGAAAGATGATAGAGTAATTTATCCAAGTGGATCTATTAAGTATTCTGCATTCTTGATAAACCGAATGCATCTGCACATGAGTGCATATATGTAGGAAA
>QFET01000551.1:54343-85160 GCA_003316355.1 Tuber calosporum | reverse complement strand
AACCTTCATTCCGCTCTCCCTCTAGCGACCTCTAATTAAAGTTGACTGTCGGATTCTTCTATCCAGTGCTCAGGAAAACTATTGGACTTGGAGTAGTCGCAATAGTAGTGAGCAAGTGTCTTGATAGACTGAATCATATATCGTTGCCGGTTGCGGGATATAGATAGTCGAACCTTAACAACATGGCAAGGACAAGACAGGTATCATCAACGCCATGATTGACTCGAGCGCTACAGAAAACTTTATCGAACAGGAATTCAGCAACAAACACGACATACGAACAAAGAAAGCGAAAGAAATACGGAAAATCTACCTTACGGACGGGGAGCCAAGCGCTATGGGACCGGTTACCCATATAGCGGAAGTACCTATGGACATCGGCAGCCATAGGGAAGTGGCAACCTTCCAAATTGCAGATCTACACAACTATGAGGCAGTGTTAGGTCTGCCATGGTTAAGAAGACACAACCCCAAGATAGACTGGGAAAGCAACAAAATCACCTTTGATAGCCAGTGGTGTACCGGAGTATGCCTCGGAAGCTCGCCAGCAGTGGACTTAGTCCCTGAATCGGATGCCCTGGGATAGAACTTGGAGATACTGTTCTCCACGATCCAGGTTAAGGATATCCAGAACTTCAAAATCCAAAGATTGAGCAATACGGCCACACTCCCTACTTAGGGGTCAGCCAAGGCTGCAGGACATGACCTGTATGCAGACGAGAGAATTACGATACTGGCAAAAGAACAAGGAATGGTCAATACCGGGTTAGCTATAGGACTACCAGAACGCACCTATGTGCGGGTTGCACCACGCAGTGGATTGGCAATTGAACACCAGCTTACTGTCAATGCTGGAGTAATCGACGCCGACTACACAGGTGAAGTCAAGGTGGTCCTGGTCAACCTGGGAAAGGACAGTTACACAGTTAAGCTGGGAGACTGCATCACACAGTTGATATGCGAAAAGATTGTCATAGGACAATGTGAAGAAGTGGAGCAAGTGGCTCCTACTATGAGGGGGGAGCAGGGTTTGGAAGTACGGACCACCCAAAACCCCAAATGATTGAAATCAACGAGATCTCCGCTACGTCATTCGGCAAGTTCTACCGAAGAGGCGAAGTCACAGGAATCCTAAAGTGGGATCATAAGACAAACGAGCCTACCAGGATCGAAAGGATCAATGTCAGTACCGAATTAGCTATCACGGCCAAGAAAGGACAAGAAAAAGACAAAACCTGAAACATTGTGCCAAGGGAATACCACCAGTACCTGGACATGTTCAAGGAAGAGGAAGAAACTCGGCTACCACCCCACCGACCAAAGGTTGACTTGGATATTAACCTCAAAAAAGGAGAAACAGTTCCAGCAAGAAAGCTATACCCATTGGGTGAAAAAGAGCTGGAGGAACTAAGAGAATACATCAGGGTCAACAAGAAGCGGTGCTGGATTCGAGACTCTTATGCAAACGGGGGATCACCGATCCTGTTTGTTTAGAAGAAAGACGGCAAGCTAAGGCTATGCGTGGACTGCCGAGGGCTCAACGAAGTCACCAAACGAGACCGATATCCCCTACGACTGATAGAAGAAGCCCTCGATAGGCTTAGAGGAGCCAAGGTCTTTCCTAAACTAGACATTCGACACGCATACCACAACATCAGAATCAAACACGGGGACAAATGGAAAATTACCTTTACCACCAAATACGGCATAAACGAATATATGTTCAGGCCATTCGGACTCAAAAATGCACCTGCAGCGTTTCAGCGATGGGTCAATAGGATTCTCAGCAGGTTTCTGGATATCTGTTGTATCGTCTATTTAGATGATATTCTGATATATTCAGAAAATATGGAACAACACCGAACCCATGTTAGGATGGTTATGGAAGCCTAGAAGAAAGAAGGGCTGATACTGAACTATTACAGTACGAATTTCACAAGGAACGAACCAAATACCTAGGCTTCATCATCGACAAGGACGGAGTCAGTGTTGATCCTATCAAAACAAAAGCAATATGGGAATGGAAACCACCCAAAAGCATGAAAGTAATGCAGTGCTTTATGGGATTCTGCAACTTCTACCGACGATTCATAGAAGGGTTTAGCCATATAGCTAAACCACTCTATCAACTAACGAAGAAGGACTGCAAATGGAACTAGACCGAGAACCAACTAAAAGCATTCGATGAATTGCGCCTGCGACTTACTTCATCTCCACTACTGGTACCCTGCGATCCAATCAAGGAAATCATGATCGAGACCGACGCTTCAAAATATATATGGTCAGGCATTCTATCACAGAAAGGGAGCGATGGAAAATGGAGGCCAGTGGCATACTGGTCCAAAACAATGACGCCCGCAGAATGCAACTACGATATCCACGACAAAGAGCTCCTAGCCATTGTCCTAGCCTTGAAAGAATGGAGGAGATATGCAAAAGGAAGCAGACACCAGGTCCTGGTCCTCACAGACTATAAGAACCTGGTACCATTTACCATAATAAAAGAGATCAACGACAGACAAATCTGATGGAGCGAGACCCTCAGTCAATACGATATCAAAATACATTACCGACCCGGGAAGGAAGGGGGCAAACCAGATGCCCTTACAAGGAGAGCAGAAGATGTCCCGAAAAACAACGACGAGAGGATCCAACAAAAACAAAGGATCCTACTCCCCAAAGAACAATACTTCGAAGCCATGGAAGTGGTCAAGTTTGTTGCTGAAGATTTTGGCATCCGAGAAGCAAGCACGAAAGACATACAGATAAGAGGAATCCAGGAAGCCCCGAGGAAAGGAGAGAAAGAATTGAAAGGAGTGGCTCTAGGGGCATGTGAATGGAAGGAAGGATGCCTATGAGATCAAGGGAAGATTTGGGTACTGGAACACGAAAAGATCAGAACCCAAGTCTTACGACAAAATCACGATAACCCAGCAGTTGGGCATGGCGAAACCAGCAAAACTACGGAACCACTATCCCAACAATATTATTAGCCAAAGATGAATGACGACATAAAGGGATATCTCAAGAATTACGATACATGCCAAAGAGCGAAAGCGATAAGGCCCGTGCCCTACGGACTACTATAACCAAACGAGGCGCCACACCAACCATGGAAATCGATAGCAAGCGACTTGATCACGGACCTGCCGAAATCATACGATTATGACGCCATTCTGGTGGTCATCGACCGCTTGACAAAAATTACCCTTTTCATACCATGCAACAAGGGTATGGACACCAAAGAATTTGTCAAGATATTCCTACGTGAAATATTCCGACTCCATGGACTACCACAAGATATCATCACCAATAGAGGAACGTTATTTACATCCGACTCCTGGAAAGAGACTACAAAATCCCTTGGAATTGAATGAAGAATGAGTACTGCCTTCTATCCACAAACGGACGGACTAACCGAAAGGATGAACGTAATTCTAGAACAATACCTAAGGGCCTATGTCAACTATCAGCAAAATAACTGGGCGGAATTACTACCATTAGAGGAATTTGCATACAACAATGGAAAACAGGAAACTATTATGACTACACCCTTCTACGCAAACTACAGACAGCATCCGGAACATGAGGCGATAGGCCACATGATACCCAAGGAAACCAGGAAAGCGGAAGACATGGGTCAGCTGCACAGAATCCTACGTCAGTAAATGGTCTGTGCACAATTACGACAAAAAGAAAACTACGATCAACACAGAAAACCCGATCCGGGTTTCCAGTTAGGCGACATAGTCTGGTTACTGCCAAGGATTATAAGGACCACAAGACCATGCAAGAAGCTGGATTACAAGAAAATTGAACCATTCAAGATCCTTAAAAGGTGGGCACAAGTGCCTATAAATTGGCCTTGCCCCAACAGATGAAGGTCCACAACACCTTCCACATCTGACTCCTCGAACCATACCAAGACAAGCAGTTTCCCTTACAAAAGCAATCACCACCACCTCCAATCGAGATAGAAGGAGAAAGCAAGTACGAACCCGAAGACATCATTGATTCGCGCATACACCGAAAACGCCTACAATATAGAGCCAAGTGGACCGGCTACTCACCAGAACAAGACAAAACTTGGTACCCTGCGGAGAACTTCAACAATGCCAGCATCGCTATTGAATGTTTCCATCAGCAGTACCCAAGAAAGCCCAGAGTGGGTTACAGTCAAAATCGAACCCACGAGGCAAGACCCAACGCCATTAGGTCAAGGCGAAGGATGGGGCGATAGCCCCAGGGCTACTTCACCTACCAGCCCGCCATACGCTACTCAGGAAGAAAGGGAAAAGCAGGCAGCATACAAGTCTCTTTCGTGGACTGCCTGTTACGATGATTACTGCAACACTCATTTACCTGATAAGGAAGGAAGCAATTGGTTTCCATGACAGCCCAAGTTGCGGAAACCGCAACAACCACACAAGGAGACATCCTGGAAACACTGTTTCCAGGACACTTGTCGTACCCACAGACACTACATAATCGATGCTGGGTTTTACCCAAGACGAACAGGGGAAGCGGTACCCCTTACGGAAAACAATGCGCGTATTAGGAATTGAAAAACAACTGCGAGGACACAGTTGAAGGGAGAGGGGGGTGAAAAAAACGAAATCGAGACGATCCCCGACGAAGAGAGTTTGCAAGGACAGTTGCAAGGGCTACGAGAACAACTTGGCACCGCCGAAGCCACAATCGAGGCACAAAAAACTGATATGCGGACATATCAGAGAATGATTGATGACTCGGACTGGACTATTTGGGCGGCACACACCACTTTAGAGGAAGTCCGGAGGAACTAACAGTTGGCCGAACATTCAGTTCGGAAATTACAGAAAGAATTGCGCAGGTTTGGAGATAGCCTGACGAAGACGGGACGTTAAGCCTGAAGGGACTCAGGCTTAAGGGAGAGTGGAGCTAATGTCACGATTGGAGACTAAGCAAAGCAGGATTTCGCATGACTAATAGTTATGAGTCACAAGGTTGTTATAGTTCGCACTATGACTTATTAGAAGTCATGGGGTTACACATGATGCACACTAGTGCAATCATTGTTATGTTGTGATTGGTTGATCGTGCGCATGACTCACATTTGTGAGTCATATGATGTAATGATTTTCGCACATGACTCACACTATTAGTCCTGGGATTCGCGCATGTGACCACTTTAGGGCACATGACTTATTTTATGAGTTATGATTGTTTGGCACACGGCGCAGTTGACACAGAGGAGTCAGCTGATGGATTTCATACTATGACTCACTATGAGTCATAGAGGTCGTGTGACTCACAGGTATGAGTTACCAAGGTTAGGGTTGAGGGAAGAGTGCCTATATATGGACCTCTAGGCGACCGGTAGTTAGGACTCTTCACGCAACCATTTAAGTTCTTTCCTATACAATTACTTTACCTCTTTACCGTGCAATTCCCCTATTGGTGTTGTGCGATAGGAACCATAGGGTTCAGCTATCTAGACAATGTAGGCATAGGCTTAAGAGCAATAGTGGAAATCCGCCTAGTACTACTCTTTGCAATTGTACTCCTACCCTGGTGGCTGAGATTAGCGCCACGCCCCATACCGGACTATAACAACAGCCTGGTCATATTCATCCAACCCAAACAGAAGTAGTTACCCGTTGCAAAACCAGCTTACAGCATAGGATTGTAACAACAATAGTCATCCTGAAAGCTAGCTTCAGAGCCGTATAAGACGGCACCAAGCAGACTCGGCCAACAACCTAGCTGGCCCCTTGCAGCTCTAAGAAGTACTTGGTATGTTCCAAAATGGGTTGCTATATCTTCACAGCTGAAAGAAGGTTGACAACTCATACTAAGTGGGTCCACACCCTCAGAGAAGTCAGGAGCCCTGATCATACCATCAGCTGTGCGGAGGAAGGGAAAGTGTCAGGGTCAAAGTGGGTTGGCTCTCAGATTAAGTTATGAACCTAGGAGAGAAAATACTTGTTTATGTGTAAACCAGTTGTAGTCCACGAACACTCAGACAAGGGATATAAATATCAAAGTGCCTCCCAAGCTTTAGCTATCATCAAGTAACGGAGACAAGATCTTATCAATATCATAAGTTTGTACTCAAAAATCTTTACCTACGAGCCTTCCTAGACAATCTACATTTATAAAGAAAGATTTAAGCCTAGTGCAATTTGCTTGCCCTTAGAATCGACTACCCTTAACAGATATGATAGTAGAAGTTAGGTCGTGTCTGGGTTTGGTTGATGTTTATTTTTTTCAGGAGGTGTGGGTATCAAAGGATGATGAAATATATTAATTAGATGGAGATGAGAGTATATGGATGGCAGGGGGTTATGTTAAGAAGAAGGAGGAGGTGGTGGTGGGGATGTTGGTAAGTGCAATCTGGAGAGGAAAGTTTTTGGTGATTGAAAGGTGTCAGGAGCGAATAGGAATTTGTTTGGAAGTGGGGGTGGTAGGAAGATTGATATATGTACAGTTTATGTCGGACAGGTTAAGCATTAGGGATTTAGGTTGCCAGATGGACGTAGGAATGTTGTAGTTATGGGATATTTTAATATGTGGAGCGAGAGGTGGAGAAGAGAAGGAGAAAGGAATATATGGAAAGGGGAGTTGGTAGGAGAATGTGTGGATAAATAGGGTTTAACAGTCGAGAATGAGGTAGAGATGGCAACGAGGGTGGACAGCAGATTGGGGGTGAGAAATAGACTTTTGGATTTGGTGGTTAGTGGGGGAGGGGTGAAAGTGGACATAAGGGTAGGTGAAGGAATAGTCGGGTTGGATCATTAGCGATTAGAGGTGATGGTGAAGGTTTTGGGTATGGGGGTGGATAGGGAAATAGAGTTAAGAAAAGGTGGGTATTGGAGAAAGGTTGAAGGAGCTTTGAGTGTTTGGGGAAGGGAGGAGAGGTGAACAGGGTATGATGTGTGGGATAGGAGTAAGTTAGATAAGGTGAAGGAGAAAGTGAAGGATGGTTTGTGGGAGAGCGTGAAGTGATATGAGGGAAGGAGGAAGGGGAATAGGGGTAGAAAGAAGTGGTGGGATAATAAGTTGGAGGAAATGGGATTGGGGATTAGAAAGTGGAAGAGGGAGTAGGTGAGAAATAGGGATACGGGAGGGAGGGATAGGGGAAGAGAGGAGAGAAAGAAGTTTAGAAAGAAAATTGAGGAGAAAAAGGGGGAGTATTGGGGAAGGTGTTGGGAGGGTATGAAATTATGGGAGAGTATAAGGTTTTTGAAAATACATGGGAACTTTGTAGTTGAAGTGTTGGGGACAAGGGGGGAAGGAGGGTTGTTGGTGGAGGATGATGGAGGGAAAGGGAGGGAGACAGTGAAGGGTTTGGAAAACAGGAGGAACTGGAATAGGAGGAGTAGGATTTCCTGGGGGTAGTGGAATTGCAAGAGGAGTTAGTATGAGATTGTTTATAGAGGCAGGAGGATAAGAGGTGGGTGGGAGTATATGGTTTAGGGGGTAGGGTTTTTAAGTTGTTAAGGGATTTAGAATGGGGTGGGAGGGTTGTGATCAGGATTATCAGGAGGAGCTAGGAGTTGGATTAGTGCCGGCTAGGTTTATGCAGAGTGTAGGTGTAGTTATATGGAAATTAAAGAAAGCGGACTATAGCTTCTGCAGCAGCTATAAGGTAATATATTTGATGGAGGTATTGGGTAAAGGTTTTGAAATAGTGGTGGTGAAGTTATTGGGGAGGTGGGATGAAAAGGGTATGGACATTGAACAATAGGGTGCTAGGGAGGGGAGAAGCAGCAGGAAAGTGGTGGCTAAGTTGAGGATGAAATGGGAGAGGAGAAGAGGGTTGGGATTGTTATTGTTTATGAATATGATGAGAAGTTATGACAATGAGGGAGTGGGAAAATGGAGGAGAGGTAGGAGAGGTAGGGGATGGATATGTTTTTGAGGAGGTGGATAAGTTCATTTTGTGGAGAGAGAAAGGTGAAGGTGAGGATAGGTAATAGGATGGGGGAATAGGTGAATTTGAAAGGGGGCATGGTACAAGGTGAACTGTTGAGTCCTGCTATGTTCATGAATATTGAAGGGGGAGTTTTGGAAGATTTGAGAGGGGAAGAGGTAGAGGGAGTTGAGATGGTTGCAGTGGTTGATAATGTGGAATTTATGATGGTAGGGTATGGAGAGGAGGAGATATTAAACAAGGTGGGTAGGATGGAGAGGGGATTATTCAGGGGTTTAAGGAAGTGGGAGCTGGACGTCCAGGTGTTGAAGTTGGAGGACATGTGGGTAGATAAGGGGGATCAGGTACATAAGAGGGAGGTTATGTGATTGGGGGAGGTAATAGAGAGGAGGAAGGAGGTTAGAGTGTTAGGGGTGTGGGAGCGGGAGAACGGAGTTTGGGAGAGTCAAGTGAGGAATAGGTTTAGGATATGTGAGGTGAGGGGGAGGATATTGATGAGATTGATAGGGAAAGGGGTATGGAGTACAAGTATGGAGGTATGGAATAGATGCTTGAATGTGGTGGTTATGAAGGCAGTAAAGTTTGAGATGGATTTATATTGGGATTGGAATGAGGTGATGAGGAGAAAGTTGGAGGTATGGAGAAACAAGGCTTTGAGGATAATCCTAGATGCAGTCAGAACTTCACTGTTGGATGCAGTTTTTAAGGAGATGAAGTGAGAAGAAATGGAAAGTGAATTGAATAAGGGGTTAGCAAGATGAAGGATGAGCATGGTAAACAGAGGATTTTGGGATGAGGGGATGAAGGGTTAGGAAGAGGAAATGTGAAGTGTGCATAGTTAGAGAGGGGGGAGGGAGAGCAGGGTGTTGAGGAATATTCAGGAATACAAATTGGAGGAGGAGAAATTGGAGGTATTGGAGGAGAGAGGGGGAAGTTTGAAAGTGTGGTTTAAGTATGGAGGGTCGAAGAAGGAAAGCAAGAAGCGAGGGGATTGGGGTAGAGGTGAAATGGATGTGTATTGTTTGGTGAGAGTTAGTGATGCAAGTGGGAGAGATAAGAGGATGGGATTGGGGAGTTGTTTGTGAGAATAAGAGAGAAGGTGGAAGAGTTGGAGGGACAATGTGGGTTGGGGTTTGACAGTGGCAGAGGGTGAGTTGGAGGGGTTGGGAAGAGTATTAAGAGAGGTCGAGGGCAATAATGGGGAGTTGAGGAAGTTGGTGGTAAAGGTAGATAATTAGGGGGTAATTTAGAGATTGAGATAGGGTAGGGGTTTGTGTGGTGTAATGGAAAAGAGGGTGAGAGAGAGATAGAAGGGATTGGAGAAAGGTTGTTGGGAGATTGTAATAGAGTGGATCCCAAGTCATGTGGGGATAAGGGAGAATAAGAAGGTGGATAAGTTGGCGAAGAAGGGGGTCTTTTATGAGGTGTAAGAGATGGTGGGACAAATTTTATGTGAGGGAATGTGGGAACAGAGGAGAAGGGAAAAAGAAATGCAAAGATGGAAGTAGTATTGCGGGAATCAGAGGAGGAGGAGGGTAGTTTGGGGAGGTGAAAGTGAGGAAATAGGGCAGGAGGGAAGCATGGAGGATAGCATATTTTATGGTCAATAAGGTTGGTTAAGGAGGTTTAAGGGGTACGAGATGTGGGAAAGGTAAGGGGTTGTATGAGTGTGGGGTAAGTGTAACGACCCCTAGATCAGTTGGTATAGGTTACTGAACCTCAGCCCAGCCAGTGGTCCTACTAGGACATGGACAGGAACGGTACCAGACACCTGCAAAGTGACATAGCAACCATAAGTACCTTTCATGAAGAAAGGGTACTTAGGTACCTAGTTAGATAGGGTAACCCAGCAAGGCCGGGTAACCTTGGTGCACACTTAGGTAGGGTAACCCCGCTAGACAGGGTAACCCGGAGCTACAGTCAGGCAGGGTAACCCTCTTGAGTAGGGTAACCCGGAAGCATGGTTAGGCAGGGTAACCCTTTAGATAGGGTAACCCATCTCCTCAGTTAGGCAGGGTAACCACTTAGGCAGGGTAACAGGGAGCCCTAGGAAAACATGGTAAGCAGTGTAGACGCCACCGGGTGTAATACCTTCGTGTAACCGGGTGTTTCTAGCTCCAGGAATCGTGTGTAACAAATAGGTCAGTTACGCGGAATATTCTTGTGACGCAAATTGGTATTACACAGACTTCCGGAGTGATTTGCACCATGATAGGGCCCGGTTACCCTACCTTGGGGCTCGCGGGAGAAATCTTGGACTTCAAGTTACCCACCCCTAACGTTACGTGAAACGAAGAATCTTACTACAAGTACCCCTGAGTGGTTGCAGTGATGTTGGCGCGTCCAACACCCCTTTGCGGCTCCCCCGTTCGCCCCGTGCCACGGTGGGAAAGGGTGACAGTTGGTAAAAGCCTAACAAAACAGAGAAATCGAAGGTGGCAGCGCAACCCCGTATACGTCACTGCCGTCATTCCGACCAGATGCTGTCCACAGGATATATATAGGGGTGTGCAACGGCCGACCCGGGCAAGTTGTTAGTTTTGACATCAGATGGCCTTCCGAGGGTACTCTAGGTGCCTATAATCCCTATGGGAGGTATGGGGGTCCCCCGGAATAGATATTTGAGAGTCCGGGATAAACGGAAGTTTGTCCGGATAAAACTCTACTACTTACACAATGATAGCCCAGGCGCTATACCATTACTGAGGGACGTTACAGGACTCTAAGAGGCATTCAGTCTTATCACGGCTAAGGTGATCCCAGAACGGTTGGCTATAGGTAGCGCCTATTTAGCCAACTCAGCAAAGACACTTACCGGGGGAGCTACACAGTCACAAGAAAAGCAGCCGATAGGCCAAGTAGACACAGTTGACTGCAGTACTTGCATAGACGGAAACAGCAATAGGGCTACTGAGTCTCATACCTAGGTTTGGGTCCAAAGCGGATTGTCATTTGGCCATTGACAAGACGGCAATCGGAAAGGTTTTTCTCTCCTGCAGGCATAATCAAAATGCATTGCAGAAAACCTTTATGATTGAACGGACTCAACTTATCCGAGCGATCCATAGGCCCTGAAGTTAATTCCGGATGGGCCATGTGTCAGATGATCCCTGAGTGGAGAAGGGAGCTCTCTTAACGGTCGGAGTGGGGATGGGTGTGGTTGGCTTTAGAATTCTACTTAAGTAAACGCGAACGGCACTCTACTCTGATAACCAACTCTCCTCTCACGAAGACTTGAATTGAGTGAAGCTCTGGCTTAACCATATTAAGTTTTATCATTTGATTTAATTATTTTATCTTTACCATCTGTGAACTTTGCGTTGAGTCTTTTGGTGCGGTCGCAACCTTAGGATCCATCTTCCTATAGGGTGCCCCCGTTACAGTATATCGTTAAGCTCTTCGCTTAACTCTCTCGGGAGAATTGTTGCTCCTCGAGACCCCTTTCTGACATTTACGAGTACTGGTAACCTTGTCAGGAACAAGTACCCCAGGGTGGAAAGTATTATATCTGAAATGTCTCCTACGCGTTGACAACAGACTACTGTCCCTCCCACACCGAGTCCCCTCTTGGACTACGATGTTATCACAGACCTAAGGGGTCTGGGTTGGGAGGCGGTTACGAATTTGATTGAAGCGGCGCCCATTAAGGTGCCTGAGGAATGTCAGACTATGGTGGTCCCCCATCCTAGGGCACTCATGGAATCCATCACCCACAATTCCACCGTGATGGTACCTGAGGCGGTCCCTGAATGGGTTACTTTTGAATGTTTTACCCACGAAGTCTTTGTGAATTACATCCTACATGAAGTAGGCCGTAGGTTCGTGGAAGCACAGTCCCAACTCGAATGCTTTGTGGAGGCTAAGCAGACCTATTTTCAAGAGAAAATGGTCATCATGGCCACCGACTGGGTTAAGAAGGTCCAAGATGCCTATCGCCAACAGGTCATGACAGCGCAAGCGCTGAAGGGTCGCCTTCAGGCCCTCGAGTGGGCTGTGAGTCAAGGAATCAGCATTGATTCCGAAAATGATGTGATTATGGACCAAGCTCCTCAGCTTCGCCTTGTCCGTACAGGACCGATCAGTTTTTCCCCGCACTTTGTGGAAGCCATGGCAGATGTCACATGGCATGATCATTTAACGCCACATGCCAGGGAAGCTTTGGGACTTAGCCTCACTCCAGGCACATAGCGGGTATCACCTTTTGCCCTCGCTGTAGAAGCCCGCCTAGCCAGCCGATCTCCGAGCCCTTCTGGCTCAGGCACGGTGCGGAGGTCTACACGCCTCGTAGGGGTAACAAAGGACAAGAGACCTGCAAAACCTAAAACCACGACCGCCGTTGCAGCCCTACCGGCTGCGCCATCAACGCCAACTATAGTTTTAGAAGCAGAGCGACCATATGCGGTGGCAAAGGCAACTCCCTTGCCAGCCACACCACAAAATCCGGCACCGCTTGTCCTCACAACAGCATCGCCGGCTCCAGACAAACCCATGGGCAGAGCCTGGAGGACGGAGTTTCCAGTGGTAGAAGCGCATTCGGCTACAGCTTATTGTTCTCCTACTTGTAGGATCGAGGGAAGACCTGATGGGAATATCGTATTTCACCATACCACGCCATGTACGAAAGGGACCGGTGAACTGATAATGTAAAATCCCATAGGTTCGAAGTTGAAAATGACCCATTGTTGTTTCTGTAGTTCGGAAGACCATACGGATGTTGGAGCTTGTCCCCGCTTCCAACAGTTAGTTCAGAGGGGAGTGGATAAGGTCCTTGCTGCAAAAGGTCCTCCATCCCCCGCACCTCCCATAAGACTGTTTTCCCCTACGGAAGCGTCTATCCCTTAAGCCAGTCACGAATTCTCGGAGGACCGTTTTAGCGGATATGAGGAACCATTGGGACTCCGCGGTGGAAACACTGGTGGAGATGGTGGTAGCAAACCACCAGGTGGTGGAAACGTCGGCGAAGCAGGAGAACCGGGTGATTCTGACTCCTCGAGCAGTAGCGATGAATCCTCCTCCTCCCTCCCCGATCTTAGCAGATTTCTGGACCGACGCAAGTCGCGCTGGAATGAGGCTAAGAAGTGACGGTATGATGAGCGGTATCAAGCCTTGACGGACTTTCTTCGACAGTCCAACAAGAAATCCCACACTCGGCAGAAGAAGCCCGGGAAGTTGGGCATCAAGGGGTTCAATGGAGACCCACCTGATACACAGCAATTCATCCAGGATGCGGAGATTAGGTTTGACTACTATCGACACTGTAAGCTGTCTGATATGGATATAGTCAGCCTGATCATCGCGCTTCTTGAAGGGGCCGCAAAGAAATTGTACAACAGCATCCATGTGCACATTAGCCAGGATGCCGCTCAACGGGCAGGAGTTACCTTTAACCTAAGCAATGAGTTGCGCACTTGGGGAGGCTTGCGAAAACGCCTGGAGTCCAGTTTCAGCGGTCTCTCAGATCGGGATCGTGCTCTTCGTGGGTGGAATGGTTTGGCTATGAAGCCAGTGAAGGTGGACCAATTTGTCGATGAACTCATTCGCTTAGCCAGTGGTTTGCATTACGATGTGGTAGTAGTGAAGGACAAGGCCCGTATTGGCATGACCACGGAATTGCGAAATGCTTGTGGACTGAAAACTCCATACCCGCAAGCATACATCGATTACCTAAACCTGGTTCGCAACACCGGCCATCAGCTGGAAGACATTGCATCCTTCAACAGAACGGTTGTTAAGGAAAAGCCTACCACCCACGAACGAGGAGATGATAGGTCCGCGATCGCTATGCGACAGCAAAAAAAGGAGCGTGGCCCTGGGAACCGAAATCCCCGGCCTCAAGCGAGCACGGCCAACCACTTCCGGGTTAAGAAATCAGACTATGAAATCAAACATCGGAATATTCCGACTACTCTGATTGACAAACGCAATTGTTTAAAGCAATGTTCGCGCTGTGGAACCGAGAGTCACTTTTGGAAACAGTGTACTGCTCCCGAACCCGTAGTGCAATCAATCAAACCCTCACGCAAGCGGTCTGCGTCTGAGGCTGAGCATTTCGCACCTACGGTATCTAAATACTGTCGTATTGAGGCTACACCCCCTGTTGTCAAAAGGGTTACCGAGGTCCGCGGCTCCCCTCCGATTTTGGAGGTTGATACCGATGGAAGTAATTAGGTAAGCCCTTTAGGCAGTTACTGAGAAACCAGAAAGCTGACTACCACTCTTTGCATTAAGGCGTGGAGGAAAAAAAAGGTAGAAGGAAAGGGAAATTGGACTAGGTGAGTGCCCTCACCTTACAAAAGAACAAGCCTGATCCGCCGCTGTTAGGACAGGGTGGGATTACGGGTTTTCGTTTGTTAAGGTTTTCCGTGGGTTTATTTCTTATTTCCTTTGTTGGCTGCTTTCCTTGGGGAAGCCCGATAGAAATAGTCTGGTTTTATTGGTTTTGTTTCACTTATGTATATCAATCAGGCAGGACTTGATTAAGCATTTGAACTTATTTACAAGTTTACCTGAGGAGGGTTAAATACAGGAAATCTCGCAGGCGTGATAGTAAACACCCACACTTTATTATATACGAGAGATACATTATGACGCTTAAGCGAACAAAACCTGTTAGCGAAGAAAGACTGGCTGAGCGGCCGAGGCTAGTTGGCCCGCCGCCCCACACTAGGTCATTACACGTGAAAGTCCGCTTGGACTGGAATTTCAAGAAGCATAGAAATAGTAAGGAAGCCTTACTTCTGTTAGACAGTGGCGCTACGGGTGCCGTGCTAAGTAGCACATGGGTTATGAAAGCCAAATTACCATGTATCCGTCGGAAACATCCGAGACCAATCTCTGATGCAAGAGGCAACCAGATTCCAGGGTCCGGGGATAATTATACCACGACAGTGACAATGAAGATAGGCGACCATGTCAATGATATAAGGTTCGAACTAGCAGAGATGCCGGACACAAAGGTAGACGGCTATCTTCCGATGTCGTGGTTGAAGGACCACAATCCTGATATTGACTGGGAAACTGGTATTCTGAAGTGGCGTTCAGAATACTGTAAGACAAACTGTCTTGTCGCTAAGCGACGAATGGAGTTCATCACCAGTGAAGAACTCCTAGCCGAGGATAGTAGTCAGATGTACCTTTTGGGTATGGCAATATATACTGGAGAAGATGGCAAGGACATTAGCGTCAGCCTACTACCAGAATATAGGGATTATGCAGATATTTTCAGTCAAGAAAATATAACTTTCCTTCCCCAGCATACTGAGTTTGATCACAGGATTGAACTCGAGCCGGAGGCCAAACCGCCATCGGGGCCCATATATCCCCTCTCTAAGCGAGAATTAGATGTACTATATGACTACATCCGGTACATGGAGGAACATGGGAAGATCCGGCGTTCTACGTCGTCTGCCGGAGCCCCTATCCTCTTTGTGCAGAAGCCAGATGGAACGCTTCGGTTATGTATCGACTATCGAGGACTTAATAAGATAACTATTAAAAACAAGTATCCTTTGCCTTTGATGAAAGAGCTACGAGATAGGCTCGGGAAAGCCACTGTGTTCACTAAGCTGGACCTGAAAAATAGCTATTATGTCATTCGGATTGCACTGGGTGAAGAATGGAAAACCGCCTTTAAGAGTGTTTATGGCCTGTATGAGTATACGGTAATGCCGTTTGGGCTATGCAACGCACCATCTACCTTCCAGAGTATGATCAATAGCGTAATCAGGGATATGCTTGATGCAGGAGTCATCGCCTAAATGCATGACATCTTAATATACTCAGAGATGATCGAAGAACATGTTTCGTTAGTTCGTCAGGTAATGGAGAGACTGCGCAAGGCAGGTCTTTGCGTTAGCATAAAAAAATTCCACTTTCCACCAATGGGAAGTTGAATTCCTAGGGTATAAGATATCTGAGCATGGGATATCAATGACGACTCGTAAGGTGGAGGAGATCAAGGCTGGGAAGACTCCTCAGAACGTAACTGACGTTCAATGCTTCAAGGGCTTTGCGAACTTCTATCGTCCATTCATCAAAGGGTTTAGTAAAGTGGCAAAACCTCTGACGGATCTGACTGTTAAGGGTAGCTGATTCTAAGAGCAAGCGAATCAAACTAGGCTTAAATCTTTCTTCGTAAATGGAGATTGTCTGGGAAGGCTCGTTGGTAAAGATTTGAGTAAAACTTATGATATTGATAAGATCTCTTCTCCGTTGCTTGATGAGGTGTAAAGCTCGGGAGGCACTTCGATATTTACATTCCGCGTCTGAGTGTTCGCGGACTACATCAAATCTACCTATAACTATATATCTTCTAACTAATTCCTCACTTCGAATTCTAGAGCGAACCCCCTTTGACCTGGAACAATCTCTTCCCCGCACAGCTAGTGGTGTGAACAGAGCTCTCTTTTCTCCGATGGTGGGTGGCCCACTCAGTGAGAGATGTTTACCTTCTTTCTGCTGTATAAACTATGACCGTCCAGTTTGGAATCTGCCAATAGTTTCTTAGAACACCAAGGGGCCAACTTGGTTGTCGACCCAATCCTCTTCGTGCCGTGATATCCAGCTCTGCAGAGGGCTTTCAGGATGACTTGTGTTCACGATCGGCCCAATTGCCTTCTCGTTTCCACTGCCTCTCCTTATCAACATGTTCCAATAGGCTTGCTTGCCTATGATAGGCATTCATTTGGGGTTCGGTACTATTCTCTGCGGAATAGGCCGAATACCACTCCCTCATGGGCTTCCGGACGTTGTGTTTGTCTCTTGATTTCAACGGGATGTAACTCTGCGAGTTCTTAACGAAACCGCTTGGTTCCTTTTCCCAGGCGTAGCCAGAGATGCCCTCTTATATACCATGCGGACAGGATCCGGTCGGAAGGACGGCGACGACGTATACGGTGTTACGAGAGGTGCTCCAATATTTCTTCGTTCTATGATTGTTAGCAACTGCCCAAGGCGCCAGTGCTGTCGTCCGGGGCCAACGTCGGGGCCGGAGGGGTGTATTAGTCTGAGGAGTTTCAAGCCCAGAGCTCTCAAACTGCTCCTCTGGGCCCTTGTGGGAGTTATGTGCCTAACACGAGCTCCGTCCACCGAGGTTTCGCCACGAATACCTCTGGGTCCGATTTTCCCCCTCTTGCAACAAAGTAAATACTATTATAATACATAGATCCATTATAAACTCGATAGGGTAGGGTGAAAAACCTGCCGCTTTTGCCTGTCCACGCCAGGAAAACCTTTTCCTATCATTCAACTTCTGCCCTGGATGGCATTTCCGGATTTTCCCTATGAAACTCCGCCACCAATTCTTTAGATTGCTCTAAATGCTCTGGTGGCTCCCAGATATTTTCATCCTCTGAGCACCCAGCCCACTTAACAAAATATCGTATTTCAGGAATTTGTTTATTCCGTCCACGCACCCGTCTTGTGTATGAGATTATTTCACTCTTCACAATACGTTCTACTTCCCACTCCAAGTCCGCGTCAATCTCTTCCAGCTCTCTGGGTAGTTGTTCCCTCTGTGGCCTGGAGGAGGTGCGGTAGGGTTCCAACAGGGATACATGGAATATCAGATGAATTTTCCATCGCAGTGATATTACCAGTTTGAAGGCGGGGTCACCTCTTTTCTCCAATACTTTGAACGGGCCATAGAGCTTCAGACTAAGCTTTTTCGATGGTCACTTAGTTCTGATGTTCTTTGCGTTGAGCATAACCTGATCTCCCGGTTTGATGTTAGGTTGTTCTTTTGCCTTTCGATCGTAATATTTCTTCATATTTTCTCGGGTTTGTTCTAACGCTTCTTTGGCCTGTTGGTGTATTGTCTTCGTCCAGTGAGCATATAATTGGGCTCGTGGATTTCGGGCTTCTCGTTCCGTCATCCATTCAGTCTGCGGGTGGAAACCATAGTTGGCATAGAACGGGGAAAGTCCATTTGCGTTTGTTGCCGAATTATTGTAGGCATGCTCGGCTAATGGCAACAACTGATACCAGTCATTTTGATCATAATTGACAAAGTTCCTTAAATAACCTTCCAGCACTTGGTTGGTTCTTTCAGTTTGTGCATCAGTTTGAGGGTGGTAGGCTGTTGACATTTTTCGTTTTATTCCGAGACTTTTGCAAAGTGATTCCCAAAATTCTCCAGAGAACTTTGCATCCATATCGGAAACGATTTCTGAGGGAAGCCCATGTAGCTTCCAGACTTCTCTTAAGAATACATTTGCTATATCCTTTGCCGTTGCATTTCCTTTCAGCCCGATGAAATGTGCCATCTTTGTAAACCGATCCACAACTACCATTATTTGCGTTCGTCCTTGCGACTCTGGTAGTTGTGTTATAAAGTCGGTGGAAATGGATGACCATGCTGCATATGGCACTTCCAAGGGTTGTAATAGACCATACCTCGGATGCCACGGGGACTTATTGTGTTTGCATTCGTCACATGAGCGGACGTAATCATTCATCCAGTTGGCAATGCCTTTCCAATAGAAGTCTCGTCATGTGATCTCCAAGGTTTTTTCTTGACCAAAATGTCCTGCCACCTTGGAGTCATGACATCCTTGGGCAATCATTGTCTGTAACGCTTCGTTGGCTGGGATATATAAACGGTTCTTGTAGTACAGTAGTCCTTCTACTACTGTCCAGTTGGCGGGCAATGGTTTTCCTCCCTTCTCCAATTCTTCCATCTCGCTCTTGCACTGCTGCCAGTCTGGGTCCCTTATGGCCGCTTGCTTGTTGTTTGCCAATAATTGCTGGTCATATTTCCTTATATCTGCTTTTGATATTATGGCGTTAGACATCATGCAAGTTGTATGCGCTATTTTAGATTTTTCTCCCCAGTCTTGTGTGTCAAAATACTCATTTTCTTTGTGGTCGGCCTGTAGGTGTGCCACAACTATCGAGGTCTGTTCCGCTCTGCTCCTACGCGGGGAGGGGTCTGAGCTGCCGAAACCGGCACTGCCCCGTTCTGTCGGTGCTAGGTTCTCGACTTCCGTTGCTTCCGAGGTATTTACATTTTCTAATACCAGTTGCGCTATTTTATCTCCCTCGCGCACTTGGCAATCCACGTCGCTATGGTTTCTCATAATGATTTTCACCTCTCCAGTGTAGTCCGCGTCTATTACGCCGCCTCCAATTCCAATTCCATGTTTTGCTGCTAGACCACTTCTGGGTACTATGCGAGAATAAGTGCTTGTGGGTAACCCTACTGCAATTCCCGTTTCAACCAGAACCTGGTTTCTTGCGGGTATAATGAACTTGTTGATTGCGTAAAGGTCGTGTCCGGCTGCCATTCGTGATCCTTTAGTTGGCTTCTTGGCTCGTTTGGACAGTAGTTTGATCCTCTGGTTGTTTGTACTTGGATCGGTAGCCATTCGTGTTATTTCTTCTGGTTCATTCATGTATACCAGAGAAATTTGGAAATGTGTAGGCTTGAGTATTGACTGTTCGCTATGCGCAGCTCCCTTCTCCGGACGGTACATCGGCCGTCGGCTTAGTGCGTCTGGCTTTCCTCCTTGCCTTCCTGGGTGGTAAACAATCTTAAAATTGTAGTTTGCCAGTTGCTGTGCCCACCGAATGTGCCTTGGATTCCAGAGTTTTGTGGTCAGGAAATTTTGTAAATTTTGGTGATCTGTATACACGGTTACCGGTTTTTCCGTTCCCACTAGATACTGCTTCCATTCTTTAAAAGTCCTAATATGGCTAGCAGTTCTTTGTCGTGGATTTCGTAATTTCTTTCGGCGGGACTGAGCTTCCTTGAGTGGAAAGCGACCGGGTGTAGTTTTTTGTCCTTGAATTGGGACAAAACACAGCCTAACGCAAAGTCGCTAGCATCTGTCTCTACCACTGTTCCCCTTTCCGGGTAAAAGTGGCATAGTATGGGGGCAGTCGTGAATCTGTGTTTGAGTTCTACGAAAGCTGACTCCTGTTCAGGGCCCCAGTTAAATGCTTTAGGGTCTCCCTTCAACGTTTCAGTTATTGGTTTGCAGATTTTGGAGAAATCTTTGATAAACCGCCTGCAGAAATTGGCGAAGCCAATAAAAATTTGCACCTCCTTTACCGATCTTGGTGCTTTCCAACCCTTTATACTATCAATTTTTCTCTCGCTCATGGTGACCCCATCAACCGCGACGATGTAACCGAGAAATTCTACAGTATCCACATGGAACATTGATTTTGTCGTTGAGACGGCTAGGTCGTATTCTTCTAAGCAAGTCAGAACTCGCTTAACCAACTCGATATGTTCATTCTCTGTTTTGGAGTAGATAAGAATGTCATTCAGGTATACCACAACTCCATGATCCAAGAATTCGCGTAGAATGTTATTCATCATGGCTTGGAAAGATGCCGGCGCATTTACCAATCCGAATGGCATAACTTTGTATTCAAAGTGACCGTACCAGGTTCGGAACGCTGTTTTCCATTCTTCTCCTTCCTTTATCCGTAGGAGGTGGTATCCATCTTTCAAATCGAGTTTAGTGAATATCTTCGCTCCTGCTACTCTATCACGGAGTTCACTTATTAGAGGGAGAGGGTATTTATTTGCGATGGTCAACTTATTTAGTTGACGGTAATCCACACACAATCGCATTGAACCATCTGGTTTTGGGACGAATAGGATTGGAGCCCCGGCTGGAGATTTACTCTCAGTAATCTTTCCTTGATCCTGCATTTTTGGCAGGTATTTGCTAAGTAGATCTAACTGATGAGCTGACATTGGGTATATAGGTCTCCAGGCCGGAACTGCTCCCGGTACTAGGTCAATGCCATGGTCGAAGGTTCTGCGACTAGCAAGTTTCTCTGCCGTTTCCATGGCGAATGCCTTTTTGAACTCATGGTATTCGTGTGGGATTGCCAGGGGATGGGACGGTTGTACTACCTCCGGCATTGTTCGTACCATTTCTATTCTTCCCACGTACCTGGCTTCAGGGTCATGAGCCACAGTTTCATCCCATTCAAATAATCCTTCCATGTCTTGTTCTTGGACATGGGTCTGACATTGTTCATTATTGAAGCGCCATTTCTTTGGATCTTCAATGTGTGTGATGGGGTGTTCCTGATGCCACCAGCCAAACGGGATTATCAAGTCATATTTCCCAGCTTGTGCAATATCGCATGTAATGTGCGATCGATGTGCGTTCCTTCCTATATCTAATAACATAGGATAAGGGTAATGGTTTCCACCGCCTAGGGCAGGTGTTCCTTCAAATGTAAGGATATTTTTGGTCTCAGTGTGTGTATTGTAAGGAATCCGAAACTGATTTACTAGTGTCTGATTTATGAGGAATATATTAGATCCAAAGTTTAATAAAGCGTGTGCGGGTATTCTCTGGCCATTTGCCTCTAGTGTTACCCTGCCTTCTGGGCAGGTGTAGAATTGAGGTACTTGAGCCTCCCTTTTGTTTTTCTTGTTTTCGCCAGTAGGGCCTTGTGCGGGTCGTTTTTGCGACATAGTGTCAATCGTTGGTATTGATAACTGAAGGTGTTTGTTACCATGCCCGCACGGTTTCGGCTACTGAAGCCTCGTCAGACAAACTAAATCCTTTCCTTTGATGTACTGGGCAGCCCACTACTAGCGGTCTTTACCCCTTGCCGAAGGGTTCCCATACACCTGCTATTTGCCCTTCTCAGCCCACGCTTTTGTCTCCACTGGAGCCGTACACGTATCGTTTTGACTATATCAGCGTATTTGAGCTCTGGGGATTCTTCACGCATCGCCTCGTTTACCTCATGAGTCAATCGTGCCAATCCTATCCACAGAGCCGGAGTCCAGGTTCGGGACGGATTTACCCAGCTCCATTTAGCGTGTGAACTAGGTGGCCGTACTTACTCATTCTTTTCCACTTCATTTTTCTTGATGTCCGGGATCCTGTTCCGTTTCTCCAACTATTCTGTTGTCCAGCCGACCTGTAATATATTTTGTTCGTGGAAGGCTTCTCACGATCCAGGCTAGACTAATTTCCCCTTGTCATTCTTAAGAAGTTCCTAGTTAGCGCTGGTCTGTCCATTCTTCCTTGGATCTCTTGTAAGGATTTAGGGCTTTATAAGGGCGCGAGATTGGTTTACCGTCTTCCGTAGTGACGTCCGATATACATCAAATGTGGCGCTCCGCATTCTTCTTTTTGAGTTTTAGGTTCCCAGAGTCAGTCCCGGACTACCACGAGCCGCCGTCCAAATTAAACGCTTCATGTTCGCCGGTCATTCTTAGGTCTGCGATACTCCCGTAGGTCTGGATTTCTTTTTGTGACTCTCGCTTTTGGTTTTGAATTTCCCACGGAGAATTGCGGAATACCTGCTAGTAGGACCTTGCAGAGGTCGAGCCCCCTTGTTCGTTTCGGTTTCGGTAAGGGGTCCATAACCGAGTACCCGGTCGCCGTCGCTGCCGGTGCCTGAAAACCTTTTCTAGGTTTCATCCATGTCGTCCAGTTCCCAAATCCTGGGTTGGTTGACTTGGTTCACCCTAGTCGTAGGTTCTGGTTGCCCTTTTGTTATCTGAGGTCGTCGATATTGGGGTTTGAACTTTCCCCGTTTCTGCCATATAACCGATACTTGGGCCTGTTTCCTACAGAATTTCCAAGTATGGTTGGCCAACGTGCACCGAGTGCATTGGTTGGTTTTCTTTCGTTCTTCAATTTTGTCTTTAGGGATTCCTTTATGAGCTTCCACCCAATTTATATGCTCAACTTTTCCTTCAGCAGGGGCTTTTTTCCCTTTTTCCGCTTGTTTTTTCAATTTGTAGGCAGCGTATTCGGCTGCCGTATTGATTTTTCGTTTCTTATTTCCAGCAGTGCTCTTGCTAGATTTCGCTTCCTCCTCTCGTTTTCTTTTCGGGAAGTCACTTTTTCCGTGGTCGTTTTTCCGGAAAAGCACTTGTTGTTTCTTGAACGATTCTTCTCCTTTGGTGACCCTGCGGACTGCCTTGATCCATTCGCTATCCAAGTCATAATTTTCATATGATAGCGTGCGCATGGCCTCAATAGGGAGTTGCCGCTGAATTATGGTTCTCCAAGCGATGCCGGATACTTCTGCCTCAATGTTCTGGTTTTCCATGGTGAGGAGTTACTTCTCTATGTCCCCTGTATACCTAACCTTCTCCATTTCGGCTAAGGCTTTTTGTGCCTTGTGCAATACCGAGAATCGTTCTGTAACTTCGGCCCGGAAAGTGACCCAGAAATCATAACCCTCATGTTTGGGGAACCCGAGGTCCCCTGTCATTTTCTTTCGATATGTTATTGAGAAAGGGGCCACCTCGGTTCCTTCCATTCTTCCTAACGCATACTTGATGCGTTCTTCATCATTTTCCCATTGCCATGGGTTTCTTACAAAGTAGTCCTCGCAGTTTAGTAGCCATAATCGTACATCCTGGGTAGGCTTATTTTCAAATTTGAACGGTGGATCCGCTTGTCGGAGATTGGTTCTTGACAATGCTTGCCCCAGTCGGTCGACCCATGCGTCAGCTTCGGATTCGAATTTTCTTCCAGGTAAGGGTCTTCGTGATGGCTCCCCCCCTCGTCGAGAGGGACCACCTTCTTCTTGTGAGCTTGGGTCATCGTCTCCTGGATTGGGTGCATTCTCCGGAGAAGGCGGTGGTGGTGCTTTTCCCCCACCACTGTTTCCGTCTCCTCGATCCACTCCCTTTCCCTTGTCTCTGCGGGGAATAAACCGGAACTCTTCTCTTCCATCAGCCGTTGTCCGTTTCTCCAAACCCGGATTTTCCACCGGCTGTGGTGCCACTGTTTCCCACACACTTGGTGGGTTCCTCGCAACCTGTAGTTGCACCAACATTTCATTCATCCGTGTCAATATTCGATTTAATTGTTCGGATGCGGCATTCTGTTGTACCACATATGCTTCCCTTTCAGCACGCTCTTGTTCTAGGCGCTGGTGAAGCTCTCTTAACTCCAGTCTGGTCCACTCATGGTCCTTTTGTGCTGCTACTGGTCTTTGTAGGAGTTCGGCTTTTTGCCTAGCCAAGGCCTGTTCTAGCTGGCGGTCTCGATCCAGCGACTCTTGTCCTGTTGCCCCAATGTTAGCATGAAGTTGGGTACTTACCGCTTCATGGTGCGCAACCCGTTCTTCCTGTGCTTGCAGCTTTGCTTCCAACCGCTTGGTGGTTGCATCTTGAAGTGCGGCTGTTTCAGTTGCTAACATTTCAACTCCCGAATTGACTTGTTTCAACTCTTCGCCAATGATTTGTTCCCCACGGGTTATCCGCTGGGCATGGTGCTGGAGTTGGTCCACCTGATCCTGAGCTTGGCCAGACAGTTCACGGTAGGCCAGATGTTGCCTATCAACTGATTCCTGGAGGGTACGGTCGCAGTAGCTCATTGCCTGGCCTATGCGTTCTGCTAATCTTTCCATAGCTGGGTTTCTAGCGTCAGGGGGACGGGTAGTGCTTGATCGAGTTCGTGGGGCCGACTTTCTGACTCCACTTGGCTGTGAAAGGTGGTGGAGTACCAAGGGTGACCTGGAGCGACCAGGTGCGTGATCGCTCCCTACCAGCGAAACTTCTTCGATATCGGACATTGCCTTGTCCGTATCAACGGTCAATTGTCGGGAGGACATTGTTTAGGAGGACAGGGGGTTTCTTCCGAATCCCCACACGGAGGGTGTAAAGGATAGGTTTGAGGAAAGGGAACTAGATGTTCCACTTTCCTCACTGTGGTAGTCAACTAGGGGGTGCCAACGGAAAGATGGCCTGTGACGCTCTTTGTAGATTTCTGAGAAATCTTAAGGTGTCGGTATAAGTTTAGGGTCGGTGAACCAGGAGGGTTCATAGGAGTACGGTAGGAATTTGATCTCTGGAAGAGAGTCGTATAGGAGGGTTTCGATAGAGGTAATAAAGTTTGGTAGGCGATGTTCAAGAATTGACTCGTCAAGGAGGGTGGAATCAACTATGAGCTTGTATGATTCCAGAGGAATGACATCGAGATAGCCGATAGTCATGTATTGAGCCTTGGTAACAAGGAGAAATATCAATATACTGTTAAGGGTAGCTGATTCTAAGAGCAAGCGAATCAAACTAGGCATAAATCTTTCTTCGTAAACGGAGATTGTCTAGGAAGGCTCGTTGGTAAAGATTTTGAGTAAAACTTATGATATTGATAAGATCTCTTCTCCGTTGCTTGATGAGGTGTAAAGCTCAGGAGGCACTTCTATATTTACATCCCGCGCCTGAGTGTTCGCGGACTACATCAAATCTACCTATAACCATATATCTTCTAACTAATTCCTCACTTCGAATTCTAGAGCGAACCCCTTTGACCCTTAAAGATCTCTTCCCCGGACAGCTAATGGTGTGATCAGAGCCCTCCTTTCTCCGATGGTGGGTGGGCCCACTCGGTGAGAGATGTTTACCTTCGTTCTGCTGTATAAACTATGACCGTCCAGTTTGGAATCTGCCAATAGTTTCTTAGAACACCAAGGGGCCAACTTGGTTGTCGACCCAATCCGCTTCGTGCCGTCATATCCGGCTCTGCAGAGGGCTTTCAGGATGACTTGTGTTCACGATCGGCCCAATTGCCTTCTCGTTTCCACTGCCTCTCCTTATCAACATGTTCCGATAGGCTTGCTTGCCTATGATAGGCATTCATTTGGGGTTCGGTACTCTTCTCTGCGGAATAGGCCGAATACCACTCCCTCATAGGCTTACGGACGTTGTTTTGGTCTCATGACTTCAACGCGATGTAACTCTGCGAGTTCTTAACGAAATCGCTTGGTTCCTTTTCCCAGGCGTAGCCAGAGATGCCCTCTTATATACCCTGCGGACAGGATCCGGTGGGACGGACGGCGACGACGTATACGGTGTTACGAGAGGTGCTCCAATATTTCTTCTTTCTATGATTGTGAGCAACTGCCGAAGGCGCCAGTGCTGTCGTCCGGGGCCAACGTCGGGGCCGGAGGGGGGTATTAGTATGTGGAGTTCCAAGCCCAGAGCTCTCAAACTGCTCCTCTGGGCCCTTGTGGGAGTTATGTGCCTAACACTGACCAAGAAGGATGTAAAGTGGGACTGGTCACCCGCTTGTGAGCGGTCATTTGTACATCTAAAAGAGTTGTTCACCACTGGTCCCATTCTGACACACTTTGATGGCTCTCGTCACACTAAGTTGGAAACTGACGCCAATGATTTCGCATTGGGTGGTGTGCTATCCCAATTATGTGATGACCAGAAATGGCACCCAGTGGCCTATCACAGTAGGAAGTTCCACCCTGCGGAGGTGAACTACGATGTTCACGATAAAGAGATGACGGCGATCGTCGCAGCATTCAAGGAATGGGATCATCTGTTGCGCTCGGTGGAGGACCAGATTGTGGCATATACAGACCACAAGAATCTGGAGTACTTTAATAGTACCAAGGTCCTAAACCGGAGGCAACACCGCTGGGCGGAATTCCTACAGCCGGTTAACATCAAGGTGGTATACCGAGAAGGCCAGCTTAATGAGAAGGCAGATGCGTTGTCGCAGCGTAGGGACTACCGCCTGGAAGGGGGGAGTGATCCTCTACCACAAACATTTTTTCGGCCTGGGCAGTGGCACATACAGCAGGAACGAGACCTGCTGCGCCCACAGATGCTACTTACTTGTCAAGGGTTTCGCCTGCAGTCTGAATTTCTGACAGCCTTGAGTGCTGCTGCAAAACTAATCAGGCGTACCTGGTAGTACTGAAGGCAGTGGTTAACAAAAGTAACACAGTGGATGCCTATTTCGATGTGGAAAAGGACTTGCTCACCTACAAGAATCGGTGGTATGTTCTGAAAGACGTGGGGCTTAAGCGAAAAATCATGAAAGCGGAACATGATTCACGCATCGCTGGACACTTTGGAACATACAAAACAATAGCACAAGTTAAGGCAAACTTCTACTGGCCGAGAATGGAGGAAAACATCACTGAATATGTTCGGACCTGTGATGTATGCCAAAGAAGCAAAACGATCCAGCATAAGAAGTTTGGCTTGCTTGAGCCTATTGAAGTTCCGATGAGACAATGGAATGCTATTTCCATGGAGTTCATTCTGGTATTACCAAACTCAGAGGGATATACAAAGATTTGGGTCATACTGGATAGATTCTCCAAGATGGCTCACTTTATCCCTTTAGCAACTGAGGTACCCATAAAGGAACTTTCTTTCACATTTCTGAAGGAGATTTGGCGATTGCATGGGCTCCCAGAATCGATCATTTCTGATCGCGATACCCGTTTCACATCCAAGTTTTGGATGAGTCTCATGGATCTACTACAAGTTAAACTCAATGTATCTACGGCCTTCCATCCGGAAACAGATGGGGAAACTGAGAGGGTAAATCAGACCTTGGAACAGTAACTAAGAAGTTACTGTTCCTACCAGCAAGACGATTGGGCTGCACTGCTACCCTTAGCGGAGCACGCATACAATACGTCAGTATACGACTCGTCGAAGGTGTCACCCTTCGAGGCGAACTAAGGGTTTGTGCCAGGGACCAATTGGTCCGGGGCTGTGTCTGAACATCAAAGTATACATCCAAACAGTGAACTTGTCGTTAAGGATTGGGAGGGTACATGGCAAGACATTCGAGAGACACTACAAAGGGCCCTGGAACGACAGCGGATATGGCATAACCAGAAGCGTCTTCCATCACCGGAGTATGTCACCGTGGAGGATGTAGTCCAAGGCAGAGCTAAGAAGGCAGAGCGTGTTATGTTGGACCGACGTAACATTCGCACTAAGCGACCTATGGAGAAACTAGACTACAAGAGATTTGGACCTTTTGTAGTTAAGAGGAGAATAGGGACACGAGCTTATGAGCTACAGCTGCCTGCAAGGTGGACAATTCATCCGGTCTTCAATGTGGGACTTCTGGAACCTTACTGTAAGGATCTGGTAGGCAGACCTGCTAAAGCCATACCAGAACCCGACATCGTTGATTCGGAGCCCAGCTATATATTAAAAGCTATAGTAGATAGCCGGTGGTATGGAAGTATGAAAGCAAAATTCCCACACCTGTTTGTACAATACTTGTTGTCGTGGGAAAGGTATGGCAGTGAAGAAAAGTCATGGGAGCTGTTTGAGATGTTGGAAGGAACCGCAGGGGAGGCATTGCTGCGTTTTCATGACCGGTATCCTGCTAAGCCAAGGGATCACCGTGTATAAAAGTACTTGAAAGGGGGATAAGTGGGAAAAAAATCAGCCCACACAAGAAAACTAAGTCTGAGGACAGACTTATGGAAGAGGGGAGTAGTGTAACGACCCCTAGATCAGTTGGTATAGCTTACCGAACCTCAGCCCAGCCAGTGGTCCTACTAGGACGTGGACAGGAACGGCACCAGACACCTGCAAAGTAACATAGCAACCATAAATACCTTTCGTGAAGAAAGGGTACTAAGGTACCTAGTTAGATAGGGTAACCCAGCAAGGCTGGGTAACCTTGGTGCACCCTTAGGTAGGGTAACCCGGGGCTACAGTCAGGCAGGGTAACCCTCTTGAGTAGGGTAACCCAGAAGGATGGTTAGGCAGGTAACCCTTTAGATAGGGTAACCCATCTCCTCAGTTAGGCAGGGTAACCACTTAGGCAGGGTAACAGGGAGCCCTAGGAAAACATGGTAAGCAGAGTTGACGTCGCCGGGTGTGCTACATTCCTGTAACCAGGTGTTTCTAGCTCGTGGCATCGTGTGTAACAAATACGTCAGTTACGCTAAACCTTCTGGTGACGTAAAGGGGCATTACACAGACTTCCGCAGTGATTTGCACCATGATAGGGCCCAGTTACCCTACCTTGGGGATCACGGGTGAAATCGTGGACCTCAAGTTACCCTCCCCTAACGTTACGCGAAACGCGAAATCTTACTACAAGTACCACAGGGTGGTTGGAGTGATTTTGGCGTGTCCAACACCCCCTTGCGGCTCCCACGTTCGCCCCTTGTGACGGGTGGGAAAGGGTGACAGTTGGTATAAGCCTAACAAAACTGAGAAATCGAAGGTAGTAGCGTAACCCCGTATACGTCACTGCCGTCCTTCCGACCAGATGCTGTCCGCAGGTTATATATAGGGGTAGGCGACGGCCGACCCGGGCAAGTTGTTAGTATTGACATCAGATGGCCTTCCAAGGGTAGTCTAGGTGCCTATAATCCCTATGGGAGGTATGGGGGTCCCTCAGAATAGCTATCTGAGAGTCGGGGATAAACGGAACTTTGTCTGGATAAATCTCTACTACTTACACAACGATAGCCCAGGCGCTATATCATTACTAAGGGACGTTACAGGACTCTAAGAGGCATTCAGTCTTATCACGGCTAAGGTGATCCCTGAACGGTTGGCTATAGGTAGCGCCTATTTAGCCAACTCAGTAAAGACACTTACCGGGGGAGCTACGCAGTCACAAGAAAAGCTGCCGATAGGCCAAGCAGACACAGTTGACTGCAGTGCTTGCATAGACGGAAAAAGCCATAGGGCTACTGAGTCTCATACCTAGGTTTTGGTCCAAAGTTGGATTGTCAGTTGGCCATTGACAAGACGGCAATCGGAAAGGTTTTTCTCTCCTACAGGCATAATCAAAATGCATTGCAGAAAACCTTTATGATTGAATAGACTCAACTTATCCGTGCGATCCACAGGCCCTGAAGTTAACTCCGGAAGGGCCATGTGTCAGATGATCCCTGAGTGGAGAAGGGAGCTCTCTTAACGGTCGGAGTAGGGATGGGTGTCGTTGGCTTTATAATTCTACTTAAGTAAACGCGAACGGCACTCTACTCTGGTAACCAACTATCCTCTCGAGAAGACTTGAATTGAGTGAAGCTCTGGCTTAACGATATTAAGTTTTATCATTTGATTCAATTATTTTATCTTTACCTTCTGTGAACTTTGCGTTGAGTCTTTTGGTGTGGTCGCAACCTTAGGATCCATCTTCCTATAGGGTGCCCCCGTTACACTGGTCCCTCATAGAAGAAGAGATGTTGTGTGAATTAGCCGAAGGATGTTTTGTGAGGTGTTTAAGGGTTTTGACGGGAAAGCTACAGTTTAGCTTGTAATAAAGGGTAAAGAGAAAAGGAGTATGTTGAAAACTTGAAAACATTGTCCAGAGACGGGGACGCGTCCGAAGCCAACATTACCCAACCAACAAAACACCCCACCAAATAAAAGGTAAATTTAATACAGTGACCCTATTCAAACCTCAGCTAAGTACTCATACTAAGGCCAAGGCTGACTGTTTATTTGACAGTAGTTTAAATCATATTTTGAAATAGATGACACGGGTATGTGCTACTTACTGACATTATTTAGTTACTTTGATTGCACACTTGATACATCTAGAGGAAAGGTATAATATCTTTGTACATATACAACCTTTCATATACAGTTTTCAAGGCAATTCTATGTGAAAAACATAGTACAAGATTTGTCTCTAGAATTATTCAGTTACAGTTTTACACAAACTTGATGAATATACAATTCATTATGTATATGGCTCTACCCACTTTTTACGGTAACATTAATTTTGATCAGGCATCATGGTTCATGAATCAAAATACAGCTAAGGTATGGGGAACTTGATTTATCTGATAGGTTACTTGCGAGGTAGAGAGCATGAATCCCGAAGGGTATAAGATATCCCTCAGCCTTCCGCTCTTCTGGCAAACTTCTTCCTTCAGCCATTTCTAATATCATTGGGTGTTCTTTAGAGAAACGATAGAACACATACAGGAACTGACGCATATCCAGAGCTTAGAAGACGCACACAAATACTCTTACTAATATGTTTGAGTGACTGTGCGCTACCAACACCTTTAATGACACTCTCTCACTCTGAGTTTAAACCGACTGTTCTCGAAAAACAACCTCCTCACCCACCTGCTTACCCACCACTCCTTACCCACCTCCTCCTCACTCACCTCCGATACCCCACCAAGCGAATCACTACCGCTAAAAAAAAAAAAAAA